>LWMK02000699.1:0-31446 GCA_001693075.2 Taenia saginata
GTAGAGGTTGGCAAAATGGGCCCAAAAGCAAGTCAGCTTAGCAAAAAAATAAGCAGTGACAGGCATGTGCTATGCATTCTTCCTAACCACAATGTGCAAATGTAGAACAAAAAAGAACCAACATTTGGAAATGAGCAAGTTTAAATGGGTTGACTTTCATGCCTGCGAAACTCTACCATTGCATCCACAGAGGCCGCTCCTTTTTAGGACTAGCGAATGCATCAGACAACATTTTAAGGTGATGAAATTTGATTCTCGATTTTCAACTATTCTAGTCCCCGCGAGGAGTTTGAATAGAGTTGCTTGCCTTATAATTAGGTCTACAATAGAATTCTGCAAAGCTATTCCCTTTGAAACTGGCGCACTTAATGCTTATGGAGTTATCCATGCCAATGGTTGATTCCACTTCCACTACAACAGTAGCTGTTGACACATTTCGCTCCTCAAATTGTAATTTAGAGCTTCGACGCATTTTGGCTTTGATTACCGTCAAATATTAGGCAGGACTTAGAAGGGGGGAAGGAATTCATTGGCTTATTATGACTGCGTCCTCTATATCGCTGAGCTCTCATTGCCTTTGCAGCAGAGTCTTAGTGTCAAAACTGAATTTGCGGACCATAGTGGCGAACTTGTCTCCTAGTCGAATATTTGGAATTATTATCGGAATCGAAGACGCGGAATACAAGGAGGAGAGTGAATTGGCCTCTTTCATGGACTTTTCCGAGAAATTCGGCCTCGTGCGTGACTCATTCCTGATGTCTGCGTCAATAAATTGGTGGATATGGTGCGCCAAGNAGTGAATTGGCCTCTTTCATGGACTTTTCCGAGAAATTCGGCCTCGTGCGTGACTCATTCCTGATGTCTGCGTCAATAAATTGGTGGATATGGTGCGCCAAGAAGGACGTTTCATTGCTTGCTGATCGCAGGGACTAATTTGAGTGAGCTTGTCGAGATGTCGTTTGAAAGCTCATGCAAAAGCGCTCTCGTTGATTTGCCACAATGTTTCATAAAATACTCAAATTTTTCTGATAGTTCTAACAACTGCTCCACAACGTTCGCTCTACTAATTATACCACGTTTTGCTTTCACAAGTTGCCAGCTTGCTACGTCTATTTCGCAATGATCATGTACACGTTTGACTTGCGCTTAAACTCTTATCGATGCACTTGTTTGATTTTATAACGACTTTATCAAACGGTAATCAAGACAATGTTAAGTTCAAATTGATGTAATTGCTCTGTGGCTTGAGTTATGCTCTAAATGTGACAGTTGGATCTTATCATTAATATATACTGCATATACTGTGATGCATGGATTTCACCAAGGCAAAAAAGCAAAGGCAAGAGGTACCTACCCTTACAAAACCATCCACAAGTGATGCAGGCCGAAGTCCACACCAGATGGCACAGGGGTACACACGCAACACATGCTATTTGTCAATTTGCACGTGTCACGATTGAAAAGATTATTTACACAACCAGCGGTCAGAAATGCCGTTCTACGCCATGGGTCATCATTAATTATTTAACTTGCTTCACGCTGCAGTTCCTATCATGCGGTTATTTATACGTGCCACCTTTTCACTTCTGTTTCTCCTCACCTCGGGCTCTCTTTTTTTACCTTCCATTTATGTGGCTATCTTCCTTATCCCCATGTCATTCTGAAATTACCATCGGCCGTTTCAGAGACGGCAGAGAGCAAGAGAAAATAAACATCGTAGAAATTTAGGTAAGCTATGCTACCATCCCCTCCTCCTCCTTCCCTCTTCCTGTGAATTCTATGCTCCTCCCTTACTTCATTTGCGTGCATATTTTCAGTTTTATCATGTCTGGTACTTAGGCCGCTTAAGTTCACTTCCACCTAGCGTGAGATTTGCCATCCTTGCCAAGCACTGCACTTCAACACAAACACAACCACTAATGTGCAAGCCAAATCAGTGCCATCTCATGTTTAAGTAACTTTACTTCCATATCAACTCACATTGCAGGAGTTGCATGGCTCCAGCTCGTACAATCACATATCAAGCATTCGCACTGCAACAGCTGGCTCACATCTGCCTAAGTAGGTGCAAGTAAATGCGGCAGAGGTAAAGCGTCGAGATTATTCAGCTTGAGCCCTGCAGCGTGGCGCGCTAAGCCCATTGCAATATATGTTAACAGATTTGAAGCGTCAGTGTTCTAATCACACATTTCACTGATGTGCGGCCGTCATCGTAACTGCCCAGGCATCACAGCATTCGCATGCATTTTTGAGGTGCATTTTAGAGTTTTAAGGGTCCCTACAATTATGATTGTCTAAATTAAGCTAAATTCTGCCTTTAAGCTTAACTGTGGTTGGTGACTATGATCTCTATTCCCATTTCTCTCTCTCCACTGCGATCTTATCATGATCCCTCCTTTATACAATTTTAGACTCAAAACTTCATTTAAGACTACAATACCACAAATCTGGCTTTGAAAGAGTTCCTTATTATTTCTGCAGTTGGAAACCAATCTACATTCTGTGGCATTGCCAAATGGTTTGGTGGGAATTCTCCTCAGATCAGGCCATTCTTTTGGCTCATATTTGGGCGGCATCATATGTAGCTTCACCTTCATTAGCTGCTCAGCTGTGTAGGCGAGCAAGACGATTTCAGGAAAGCAGCATTTGATTAAAGCTAGTGGTGCCGTCACATCATTGATTGTGTCAAGGGAAGCCATTTAAGCGTTGACTAATGAAGGGTTGCAGTGCATGCAGGCTTCACTGTCTGTGTCACAGAGGTGTCCAATTAATGCAAGAGTAAGCTCAGGAATCTTTTGATTAATTGCCTCGACCTATGGTATTACCTGCGCAAAACGAAAAGAAGATAGCACTGCCTGGTCAAATACTACCTCATGCCACAAAAAATTTTAACTAGTTGGCCACAACATCCTCCAAAAAAGGAAATCTACACATATAAAACGGCCCTCCAATCCAGTGTAGCAGATCACCGGAATTTAGTTCTTTCCTGCACTCATCAAAATAACTGCACTAAAACTGACTTCCGAGAGATGCCCATTTCTTACAGGGCAGAGAGGCAAATTCAACCAGCGCGGCTCAGTTACTGTCATCATTTATAGATCTGTGAGGTCCATCATCCCCAAAGACGCCGTAATCCGGCTTAACAATGCTTAGAAGGACCAAGCGCATATCCGATTGCAGCACTGCAGGTACAGCTGGACAAACTGTTCTCAGCTATTCAAAAATAATGTACAAGGGATAAATTTCTTCTTTTGCTGCTTCCTTTCAGTCGCAAATGCAATTAGTATTTGTAACAAATATCAAGATGTGAAAAGGAATAGATTGTTCCCCCTTGTTTGGCGCAAAATGCAAACCCTCTTGTGCAAAATGACAAAATCGGCATAAATCGGTTACTTAGTATTCCATGCCCTCACTAGAGAATCAGCGATTTTTTATATAATACCAAACGTAAGTGCTCTGAATGAACAGTTAAGGATTGCTCTTATCAATGCAGCGTCAAGCTTGGTCATGTGCGATGCTACAAGCAAGCGCCCTTACATCAGTGTGCAGTGTGGCTAGTGAGTGGGTAGCATCAAAGCCATTGCCAAATAACAGCTAAGCGGAGCACAACGGCTAAAGCAAAGCAGTGTCAATGTGCAGGCAATGGAGTCAACCACCTGATTTAATCATGTCCATACCATAGCCATTTGTAAGTTCATTTAGCACAAAACGCATCTGCAATAGAACTGATGTGCTGGCGGCAGTTCTGTGTCATGCATTATGCATTAGTGCAGATTTGGTTCTGATTGAGCTCACCTCATCTACCTGGGAGTCCAATACAACCTCTACAATAGTTGCAGCGACTCATGAAAAACACAGTTTGGGCATTTGGAATGCAGTTTATGTTACAGAATCGAGGCAAGATTAAAGTAGAGGGAAATGTGTACACCGTCGACTAGCTCCTCTGCCACCATGTTATGTGGAGGCATGCTCACTAGCGTCGGTGTAGGTGCAACCTCAGTCGTCTACCACCATTGCTGCGACCATCCCCACGGCTGCGCATATTGTGGTGCCGCCACAGGCGACCATGCATGCGGCATGCCCCAGTGCGGCTTCTGCACCGGCCACCATGCACACTTCTCCTCACATGGTGGACCCTTCACAACCTCAGCCCACGGTGCCCACTTCCATGGATACGGACATGGCCAACTCCCAAACTCCATTTCTTTGGCTGTCTCCTCAATTGCCTTGGAATGACCGGTGCGCTGGAGTGTGTTTGCTTATATACTCTTCTCGTTGGTTCGATTTGCGTCGCGTGATGCTCGTGCGCAACGTACTTTTACTGCTATGCTCGTGCTTTCCGCTCCTCACTGCCACTCTCGTCATTCAGACACCAGGATAGATCCGGAGCTATTGATTACCTATGCTCTAGTGACTCGAGGAAACACAATATGTTTGGCAGTGTATCAGTGGTAAAGTGTCTTATGGCTTGTGCGCCTTATTCAGATAAGAGTCTAGCCGAATTAGCTTTGCCAAACGAGCTGACCCACAACACTCGGTCAAATCGTAATGACTGCAAATCAGGTGCCAATCGCTCCTCTTACCGACATCCTCCTAAGTTAATAGCTAACGATTTCACCTAGGATCCCTGATGATTTTGCTCAGTTTAGATGCTACGCTCAACTCTTGCAACATTTGCAACGATTATTTTTCTCATCTCCGCCTTCCTTTGACGTACACCTTAATAAATGCCCATTGCATTAATTGGAAGTTNGCAACATTTGCAACGATTATTTTTCTCATCTCCGCCTTCCTTTGACGTACACCTTAATAAATGCCCATTGCATTAATTGGAAGTTTTTTTGTCATTGAAATGGCTTATCAAAACTGCTAATGTGTATTTCTACAATTGAAAATAAGCATTAAAAGCCACCATTTATTTTGCTCTTTTACTCCTAAATCAACCCCCTATTCTCTGCATTTTAGTCCTCTATATTTTGACAATTGGCTCTATTTCTGTTTCATATTTCATTACGTCAAGCCTTTTTGAAGCTATTTTCAAGCCCTTAATTCTAACCTCATTACCATCCAGATGCCTCACTAGTAAGTTTGCTAAAGCGTCATTAAAAAGTGGTTTTTACACGTTGTATAGTTATCTTACCAATGTGACCTTATTGAACGCATAAAGAAGCTACTGCTGGAGCAGTATCCAAATGCCTTTCATGTTTATTTTCCATCAGTGCGACTATCTTCTATCGATGAAGTCCCTCGATTAGGCAGTGAACCACCCGCTTCTGTGATACCAAACACCTCACTATGCAAATAGTTCCTTTTACTGCTTTAAAAGGTTCCTGATATTGCCTCTTAATGCACGATAAAGAATAGCTGTGCACCTACGTTGTTTATGTTTACCTTGCAGAGAGAAATGATGAAGTAACAATTACGGCGAGGCCGTGGCCACAAAGTTAAGCACCTAAGCTGAGTGTAAAACTCTTTGTATTTACCTAAAAAGACATAATAAATAGTCCCATTTAAACTATGATTTTTCACTCACTTTAAAGTCATCTCAAGTTACGTGCTTTGTAGTGGACTCAAACACTGATGAGGGCAATACAAAGTAGTTTAGTGCAGAAGGACAGCACTACTTCGTGGGAGAGTGAGAAGTTCGTTTAGAAGATTATAAGCATAAGCTGGTGGTTTTCGCTTAAAGGTCATTTGTATTTTGATAATTGATTGTCTCTTAAAATGGACAAAAATGCGACTTGGGGAAGTTATTTAACTGCGTACGCATCGGCCCCAATTTCTAAGCTGTTCCTAGTAGGAGCAAAATGGTTTCAAGTTAAATTCGTTTATCTGCATGTTAACCTACGTTCGATCTTCAGCATTTTAAAACTCGATCCGGTTCTTTGTATAGGGCGATTATGCTGTGGCTTCGAAAATTTACTGAAGTTATTAGCGATAGATTTTTGCACAGCTAAAACGTTTATGCGTCACAGTGATGTGTCAAAGCCGATTAGTTTGGCAATATCAACATCACACTGGACCCCATAACATAGTGGACAGCGTTTTTATAAGATATGAGGTAAGTATGTTATAAAAATTGACATATAAATGATCAGTATTCGCAAAATTACATAAATGTTTGTCCTGTGTTGCTTTGGCTATTAACTTAGGAGGATGTCGGTAAGAGGAGCGATTGGCACCTGATTTGCAGTCATTACGATTTGACCGAGTGTTGTGGGTCAGCTCGTTTGGCAAAGCTAATTCGGCTAGACTCTTATCTGAATAAGGCGCACAAGCCATAAGACACTTTACCACTGATACACTGCCAAACATATTGTGTTTCCTCGAGTCACTAGAGCATAGGTAATCAATAGCTCCGGATCTATCCTGGTGTCTGAATGACGAGAGTGGCAGTGAGGAGCGGAAAGCACGAGCATAGCAGTAAAAGTACGTTGCGCACGAGCATCACGCGACGCAAATCGAACCAACGAGAAGAGTATATAAGCAAACACACTCCAGCGCACCGGTCATTCCAAGGCAATTGAGGAGACAGCCAAAGAAATGGAGTTTGGGAGCTGGCCATGTCTGTATCCATGGAAGTGGGCACCGTGGGCCGAGGTTGTGAAGGGTCCACCATGTGAGGAGAAGTGTGCATGGTGGCCGGTGCAGAAGCCGCACTGGGGCATGCCGCATGCATGGTCGCCTGTGGCGGCACCACAATATGCGCAGCCGTGGGGATGGTCGCAGCAATGGTGGTAGACGACTGAGGTTGCACCTACACCGACGCTAGTGAGCATGCCTCCACATAACATGGTGGCAGAGGAGCTAGTCGACGGTGGACACATTTCCCTCTACTTCAATCTTGCCTCGATTCTGTAACATAAACTGCATTCCAAATACCCAAACTATGTTTTTCATGAGTCGCTGCAACTATTGTAGAGGTTGTATTGGACTCCCAGGTAGATGGGGTGAGCTCAATCAGAACCAAATTTGCACTAATGCACAACGCATGACACAGAACTGCTGCCAGCATATCAGTTCTATTGCAGATGCGTTTTGTGCTAAATGAACTTACAAGTGGCTATGGTATGGACATGATTAAATCAGGTGGTTGACTCCATTGCCTGCACATTGACACTGCTTTGCTTTAGCCGCTGTGCTCCGCTTAGCTGTTATTTTGCAATGGCTTTTGATGCTACCCACTCACTAGCCACTCTGCACACTGATGTAAGGGCGCTTGCTTGTAGCATCGCACATGACCAAGCTTGACGCTGCATTGACAAGAGCAATCCTTAACTGTTCATTTAGAGCTCTTACGTTGGGTATTACATAAAAAATCGCTGGTTCTGTAATGAGGGCGTGGAATACTAAGTAGCCGATTTATGCCGATTTTGTCATTGTGCACACGAAGAGGTTTTGGAAGCTGGTTCTACGTCATTTTAAATAGTAAGTAAAAATTTGTTTCAATAGGCGTCTCTGAAACATGGCTGTAAATACAAAAGACTAGGCTGATGGTAGCCAAGCTTGTTTAATGTGACTCGCACAGGCTGTAAAAATGGCATCATTTGGATTGGAAGCAGCTCCGTTCTCCAAAAGAGGAACATAAGGTCAAGATTCCATCTGCGCAGGCCATCACACTGAAAAATTACTAATATTTTATGAACTGATGTCTTGGCTTCCATATCCTCTTTTTGATTACATAAAGGCTGTACAGACTAAGCTATGATTAAAGTAAACAAGTACGAATGGAATTATTTTTCACCACCTGCAAACAGTGGGAAGCATTACGTATCGCCTGCGTTGTTTGCTTTAAAATCCGTTCCCATTAAGAGCTCTTTCCTACTACCTCTATTTGACAGATCTTAGAAGGCATATAACGGTGGCGAAGGGACCATTAAGCCACCGTAAATAGGAGAAGGAAAAGCTGAGTTCATAGCCAAAAATCACACAAAGGGAAGGCGGTTGGTTTGCAGGAAGGGTATTAACATTCTTGCGCAGTTGTGAAGTGGTAGCGTTATCTATGAGATGCTCGTTTTAAGTTATTGAAAGCCACTACCTTGCTTCCTTCAATTATCAGATCTAAGGAGGAACCATATGGAAGCCTACCCCTCGCTAAAATAAACTCAACTGCCTTTGTTTCTACGTGTAGGCCAAAGTGGAGGAAATCAGACAGGAGGACCAGAAAGAGGAATGGCGATAAAACCTGGTGATTCATTTTTTAAGTACAAGGAGACAGCGGTTCACTAGAAGGGGAACTTATGCCATTTGCTTCAGTGGCACCGATGCAATCTTCGTACATCACTACCGATCCATCAAACAGTGCTGCTGACGAAGACATCAGGTGAGATCACAACATTAATCAAAAATAAACGAAGCTTCACCGAAGGTGAATGCTGCATACAAAAAAAAGAAACGGAATTAGTGATCCAGTTCCATTTTTATTCCTCTGACTGGCCGTTGTGACAGCGCTACTGGCGCACTTCAACTTTCCTCTTTCCCCCCTCACCCACCGCCTTATGAGTTCCTACTGGCCCAATCCCCATTCGCACCCACATACGCACCAGCACGCTCACACTCGAGGTCATTATGTGGCTGAGCTTGGTGCGGCGTTAGGGCTCAGGCCGCTCAGTTTTGTGTTAGTGCCTCGCAAGAGGTCTGGCAGTGTAATGAATGTAAGCTTCGACACTGTCCTGTGGACTCATCAAAATTCCCTTATTTCAATTGACGATGAGCATTACAAATGAATTTTTCCTCTGCTCATAACCGTGCCCTATTCAGAAAACTAATGATGCAGCAATGGTGGCAGGTGGTAATTGCACTTGCCCAATAAGTCTGCTAAGTGCGCGATTTCTTAAAGATGTCAAACGAACCCACATTAATGCCACCAGGACCGAAGTTTGGACGCAGAAATAGTGGCGTGCCTAGAGATCAACCATAACAGAGTCTGCGGGTCTAATTTGGTTAGATAGAGTCTCTTTATGGTAGCAAATTCACACGCACTAACTCGGTTGCATATGCTGACGAAAGGCATTATGGGTCTCTCCCAACCCCATTCAGGTCCCTTAAGATGCCCTCGTTACCAACATTCCGTTGTCTCACTTCTTTTAAGGCTACATAGTCCCCGTGCAGGTTCACGATTCTATCTGGTATCTTAATTTTAAGTTAAGTCGAGACATTAACCAAGACTATAGATCAGCAAGCAAGGATTGTCTGCTTTCCAATTTCTAAACGTAATCCGGTGTTGACAAAAATGCAAGGTGTATTACCTTAAGTGGTGTGCGATTTGACAGCACGGCTAAAGCACTGCTCTCCAAATCATCTGTTATAAGTGGATTTAAATCAGAATAAGAACTGCAGCCTATTTGCTCCTGCAAGTGTTTCCCGATGCCCTTCATTGGGATGGTGGCTGTTTATGGTCTGTCAATATGTAGGAACCCCTTTTTGCCAAAGTACTATTTGATAGTACGCCAGTACCATTAAATTCCTTTATCTGTGTTGAGATCGTGCTGACCAGAAGTGCCGTGCAAGGAGACCCTGACATAACGAAGTGCAATTCGGAACAGCAAATGCAACCGATTTGATAAGTTTTGGAACTCGACTACTCGTTATCTTCTGTCCTGTTTTGCTGAGCCTCTCAAGTCATGTAGAGATGAGCCAGGTTTTCTCGATGTTTGTATTTATTTACTGCTTCCTCCCCTTTCGTTTTAAAGTCAGCTGTTTTAGATGGTATGCTCGTACTTTCCATTTATATTTATGTTTCACCGCACCATGCAAGGCAAACAACGTGTTCCTTGCATGCATTTTAAGCTGTAGACTGGCTGTGAAAGTCGATTCGCACTAAAGGAAGAGGATGAATAGTCAACTACATTATGCTATGACACTGTGACCAACATCCAAGCTAACTGAACTTTGATGGTGATGGTGATGCTGAACGCTGGTGCAGGAGATGGGCTCTAAGTCGTAGCATCGGCGCAGCAATGCTCGTCCTTTTGTAAGATCTCTTTTTCAAAGGCAGGGTTTAGCTGTACGGCTCCGGTAAAATTGTGCCAAAGTCTCTTACAACTAACCTCCAATGTTCCAGATGCACTGTCGACATGATTGTCAAAGAACTTTAGGAGATCTACAACTGCACTGTTTCTGCGGGCAGTAGTGCACTTTCTGCAGCTAACTAGTTTCCGTTTTGAGAAAGAAAGTGTAAGAAAATATTTGACGCAAATACCACAATATTTCATGGCTCGTCATGTCAGTAATGTTTTGCCATTTTACACATTCGCATTCTCACAGAACCTGCTTGAATATTGTGAAACACATAACCATTGCGATTACTTCTTATCACTTTTATCTACCGCTCTATTTTCGGAAGCTGACGTGAGGGGAAATGGAGGAAAAGTTTGATAGATGGGAAAGAGTGGGGGTGGAAATGGGTTGAAGAAGTAGTTGGAATCTAGAATTACAAACTGTTTCTACAGCTAAAGTTCCTTGTTTTGTTGTTCTTCTCATCACTCATCCATCTATGCTTGAGATATTTTGCTCTGGGTCCTGTGTCCAACCGGTCGGTCGATCGTCTTCATGATAAGGTGATTACAACACCGGCTAGTTATAGTCACCACCCTTGATTGATTGAATGGTGCAATTTCCAACACGAAGTAGAGGCAAGTAATAAGTTCAAGACAAAATATTGAAATTACTCGCGATGAAACCGCTCAATTTTATACATTAACAAGCAGAGGAGATAAAGCAAGTGCTACAGCCTAGTTTTTTTACTTCTAGGAATAAATTACCTTTGTACGAATGCTTTTCTCAATTCATTTACATTGAGAACCGTCGAAGGCGATCATTATGCCGATTTCACTGTTTCTATGCATTAAAGTGAATGCTCAAAATAACATTTTTTCATGTTAGGCCGACGTCAGCCCATTCCCTTTCGCAATTACCTCGCTCCCTCGAGGTAAAACACTCTCTCGTTCCACATTCCATCATCGAGGCGCCAAAACCTACTTTATTTTTGCACCTGCAGTAAGTCAGGAAAGCTGTATCTGCCTTCAGTTCGATTTGATTATTTGCCATCAAATTATTTAGAGCGATCCGCGTTGATAACCATTACCCAATGAAGCGAAATGTGGGTAGAGCAGTTATGAGATAAAGCACATGATATCTTGACTTCGCTCAAATATCTAATCATCTCGATTCACTGCTGGTACTTTGAGAACTGACGAATTCACCCTTCTTTAATACTTTATTCTCAGCATTCAAGAACTGCATTCCATTGTTGCGGTGGTGCCCATGCTTAAGCATGGCTACAGTGCAACGCTGAAACGCCATCTCGTATGCTGGTTTTATTGAGCAAGTGTTACTGAGTAGCATTCAATAAAGCCGATATTCGGCTCCGAAAACTAGCAACACAAAGATGTTGAGAGCTGGAGGGAGGCAGCGCATGGTGGAGATGACCAATAATAACCCATTGTCGGGATTCAATTTGTGCACCTCAATGAGCATACGACATTCGTTCTATCCTCGATTTTGGTCGCCATCAGCCTCAATAACATACACCTACTTTATTCGGGTTAGCTTTTTGCTACATTCCACCGTCAGTGGACATTGCCACCTACATCAGCTATCGGTATTGCTTCCTTTCCCTTAGCCTTTATTCTAGCACATCTTTACCCATCTGCACTCTTCTTTGCCTTCCTCAGCATGCACAGCACTCATTTCCTCGAAGCCTGCATAAGCTTTGGTTGATTTAATTTGTTTTAGCGCATCGTCACAAATCACCATAGGGCATCAAGTCATAAGGGATGCATGGCTTGGAAGAGCTCAAGTCTGCTCAAAAAGCTGTCTGCTTGGAATTTGCAGGGTGTACCTCCTGCATAATTCTTTATTGAGTAGTTTAAGGGCAAGCAATGTCACGGAGAAGAAGATTACAAAAAGCGTCGACTGTTGTTGTTGACCCACGAATAGCGATCAAACAGCTTCATTTCATGAACATGACAGCACTTCGTTAAGTGATTTCATATTAGTGCTGAAAGTCTCTAGCACAACAACTCGTTCACGACGTAACATTAACTCATTAGTTTGCAGTGTTGTTCTCTGCTCAACGAAGCGTGTTGGGTTGAGCATGTGACTTCATTATTTTACCACGGTGGTCCGGTAAGTCAGTAACCTGATTTTTTCTGCTTAGATGATTGTTGAGGTGCGCAAAGTTGTGCTCCGTAATCCTATAGATCATCCGAGGTCTTATAACTTATCGCAACTAACTTCGTGACTCCAGAGCCACAAGCAGACTGTACCCAAAACCGCCATCAATGGCAATAGCAAAAAAGAGTCTCCAGTTCCCATCACTTGGTGCCGTATGCAGCATTCATTCGACTTATTATTTATGCATTTTACTCATTTAGACGCTTCCTTTTTCTACACCTACGCAATGGCACCACTGCCGCATTACTGCCCCTGTTGATGCAATACGCTAACACCTGCCACCATTCCGGCCTGCCATCTCTGTCTTGCCGCAAGGCAAGGGCTGCCTTAATGCGAATCAGAGTTTATTTTCAGTTGATCCCTCTGGATGATGTCTTCCATCGTGACAACCAAATCACCGAATTCATTGGAGAGGTGTTCCGAGTTTAATCCCCACTATCGATAGTCAAAGCTTATTTTAAATCTAGCTGTTGTTGCCCTTATTTGAAAACAGCGCTGGCGAATTAACACCTATCACCGTAGGCAATGAGCCGGTGGGTCGGTTAAACCTTCGCAACAATATGCTGACTTACATAGACGGCAAGTATAGAACAGAATTTATTTAGGGGCAGCATAATTGGGAACAGCATTTTTGAGTTTAGGCTCAAAGCAGCACAAAAATCAATGACACAATTAACTTTTAATTTTACCGTATATTATAAAATGACCCCCTCAGCAGTCCAATGCTTTCGTACACCATTTAGCTGACAATATCAAGCCTTGATAATTCGCGATTCTCACGCATACGCATTATCGTGTATAGGCGCGTGCATTAACGCATCGACACCTGATCTACTTCACCAATAATGAGACAGGAAATCATGTATTCTTGGCAGTCCTTTAAGCAAAGTGCTGTATCATTGCAGCATTGAACAGAGCACCAAAACTTCCCCCAGGTTGAAAAAGGCATACCACGCAGACAGGATGCATGCATCTGCATTTACCGTGGAGAGAAAATTGGACCACTACCGTGGCTTGGAAGTCAGCCCACCCAGCGACGGCAAAAATAGTCGACTAAGTGCTCGTTACCGAAACTGGGAGTTATACAAGCAACATAGCCGCTAGCCCTTCAAGCATCTTGTCAGGCGTTCCATTTTCAATCGCCTGCGTCGGCCATCGCAGCTCAGCTAGCGCTAAAATTAAACACCCACGATCCAGCCGAGGAACTTCGTAACCAAGAGCTCGAGTTAAAGGGACGTGTGCACTAAGCTGCCTGAGTCAGGCGACAAGTCGTTACGAGTGTGCAATGCGAGGGCAGTCAAACATGGACATGACGTCATTTTTACGTCAATGATTTGATTGGTTTATGCCATCCAATAAGAAGTCGCTTTTGGTCTCCACTTCCCTTGTAATTTTCGACCCTTCGTTAGAGCTGCTGACTTATCAATCAAATTGTTAAAACAAATACTGTCTGAGGCACCCTATGAGTGGCAAAACACATGAACTATGTTATCAAGTGCATTTTGGAACTTACTGTTGGGGGAGAAAAATTATTCTGCACCGTAGACTTGCTCGCATTCGTTGGGCCGTAAAATGAAATGGCTTTTATCCATATTTAACTCATTGATGTGGATCACTTCTTCCAACTAGTCCATGCTGATTTTTCGTGACCTTGGGTCCCGAGCAATCCCATTCCATCCTGGTTAAATTCTGAAACAAAATTAATTTGGCATTTCTTCTTGCAACCTTTCCTCGGTAATGGCATAAATAACGTACTTGGCTGTTTGTCTCCCATTCAAACGTCTTTGCAGCTCAATTCGCATCGTCAACCTGCAGCAAACTGCCTGGTTCTTTGCTCTAGGCACTTTGTTTATGCTCAGCGGATTTCTTTGATTAGGTCGGCCGCACTACCACTTTTACTAGCCACTTTCATTTGGACCATTTGCGCACTTTTGTGCCTTCTGGCGTCTGCTGAGCATCATGCTTTTGCTGCATAAACATCGCGTAAGTCACCAGCGTTTTGGTGCAGATCGCCTAGAGGATTGCCCACCAACGTAACATGCTCCCTACCACCTCTCATATGCTGCACATGGCTAACTTATTTCATATTGACTGTATTGCTGCAAAGTGGTGTCATATTGGCCCTTGGCGTACTGGGAGAAAACCCTGCGAATGCCGTCATGTTTTGCTAACGCTACATCCAAGCATGACATGCAGCGTGTCGTCAGGACCTCAGCATATGCAGCTTACATGTCAAGGCAACCGTCCGTACTTCCAATCACGGGGTCCCCTTGGTGTTGGTGATCGTGGACACCTGATGGACTGTAAAAATAATGGCCATGGGCGACCTATTCTGAAGTGTCTGATTTGGTCACCAATATTCTGCTCATTCGGTAAAAGAAATTAGACTGATTTTATTGAGTAGCCATGTACATAGCGCAACAGTAAAATTTCAGGGCAGCAATCGCATTTTCTGACCATTTCTAGCTTTGTCGGGTGACTGCTAACCAAGGGCATTTACAATGCCAGTTAAACACAGGCAAAGACCATTCCTAGCACCATCTACGTGTAAGGAATTTTTATAATTATAAAAGCGTGGTGAGTAAAGCACGTTCACCTCCAAATACGCAACCAACTTTGCTACTGCCTTAGTAAAATCGGTGGTGACACCGAGGTTAAAAACACTATTTGCAGGCGGTAGTGAACTACAGCCGGGCAAGCGCTGAGGTATAAAATTTGACTTTACATAAAGCTGACAGTTAGCTAGTTCCTTTTGCAACGTACACCAAAATAAATCCAATGTGCAATACGTAAATATAAGTAACGTGATGGGAATTAGGATATGTTTCAAAAGTACTGTTATGAAGATCTTGTTAGTTCCTGGTTGGGGACTACGAATGGATGAAATGAGCTTTGTTTACTTCGTTAATCTATTTTTGTCACTCAAGTAGCTCACTCTGCGAAAGTTAAAATTTAGCTTGGCTTTAAGGAAAGCAAAAATGTAATAAAATAGCATACTTCTTCCATAAAGATTGCAGCCTTTACTATGTGAATTGCCTTTTAGTGACTGTAAGAGCGAATCAAGTTAGTAATACCTGTGGATGTGTAAAGTGAAGAACAGAAGCACATCAAAAGGTGCGCTAGCGTGAAGCCGAACCCGAATCAACTGCTTGCAAGGCGCTTGGGAGGCGCAACATCACAGAAGACCCACACAAATTGTATCTGTCCCAACCACTGCCTCTATTGACTGCTGTTTTCGTTTTCACCCATCTGACGCATCTTTGTGCTGACTATGCACACCATCCTGTTAGTCTGTTAGAAGCCAGGACCCCCTTCTCTGTGCTTCCACAGACAACAAATCATCTAACGCTTAAGTGGTAGATTGATCTGGGACGAAGCGTTGTGTTCAAGGTAAGATAGATCACGCTGTTTCCAAGGCCATGATAGCTGTGTCTATTCGGTGGTAGTTGTGAACCAGGTAAATTAAACGCATCACTATCTTCCTATTTTTCTTACCATTTGGGCGCATAAGTGCCAGTGGCATACGGTTGTTTCGAATCAGGAGTTAAATTTAACCAAAATTATGTGTTACATGAATAAATAGTTCAAGGCTTTATAATTTTAGATTAGACTAGTATAGGCTAGCCTGGATTTGAAGAAGTCATATCATCTGGAATCTTATCTTATTTTAGCATATTTTGGCTTGCATCACCAAACATTTTCCATTTCTCTCTTTCTTCCTACCGCCTCACCTTGTCACTCAACACCTCAGCTTGGCTCCTTCCCTTACTTCTCTACTTAGTTCTTTAAGAGCAAAGGTAAGCACGTTGATCCCACTTTGTAGCCCTATCTTCCCAAATCATTTCCCCTTTCTCTTTTTGCTCCTTATAGGCAGTACCTCCACCAGGCACTCCATACGTCTTTAACTATCCACATCTGCTTCTTCCTCTCTACCCGATTTTGTGTGTGCGGATGTGGGTGTGTCACTGCACATTCCTTTCTCTTGCTTCTTAAGAGATTCACCACAGTTGGTGCCACTGCACAGCGTTTCAGTAGCAACAGTATTTGCCCTTAAAACAGCAGCACTAATGTAGCAAAAACCGATGCCAGTGAATCTTGCCTCCTATTTAGCATTTTACCATTGCTTCTTCTTTCCCACCTTGCACTTGCTACCGAGCTAGTTGATCCTGTGTGCTTGCAAGTCATTTGATGTGCTATCCTTCTTCTTCCACAAAGCAGTGATTTCACCCTTTTTTGTCCAGCAAGTTACTATGTAATCGCTCTCCTTCCTACCCTACCCAATGACAACTACCTTGAATCAAGTATGTACTTATCCATGTGCCCGTCCATGCACGGGTTTTTTGCTCTGGCACGAGTCGAGGCAATTCTGTCAAATAACTGCTTGGCAGCATGCTCCTAAATTAAATTGTCTGTATTTCTGTTCACTTTTTAGAGCTTTGTTTTATCCGTTTGTATACCTTTTCTTCCATCGAGTCGTCGGTTTTTCCTTCTTCCTACCGTTTAATATGGAACCTGTGCCCAAATCTCTTTCGTCATACTCTCTGCAGCACTGTGCTTTTTTCGAGGGTCAACTTCTTTTTCATCTCCTCTCCTTCATTCTCCTCAATCCAAACCCTTTATTTACGAATACGTCAGTGCCTGCTTAAAGTCAACTATATATCAAACAAATATGCTAAGAACGCGTGTCACGTCATTTCAAGCTGCAGGATGGCTTCTCGGATGCGAAGCCGTACCAGTAGAATGGCGAACATATCTTGAAGAGGTGCGACTTCGAGCATCTAGCAAGGGTGGCAATATGGGATCCCCTGCGTTAACTCATTTTAAACTTCACATCAATTCAATCTAATTGTTCGGCCCTCCAACAATCTCTATCTTACATTGCTTGTGCTAAATCTCTACGTAGCTCTTCTTCTATCTACCTCCGACCCCTATCTCTCATTCAATCTGCAAACCTACTGTTCCTTTATCGATTTAAAATGTACATTAAATGATACACAGCCAATAGACACGTAGCTTTCAGCGGGTGCATATTTAATCAAGAAGTGGACTTTATATGCCCCACAGATTAAATTCCCCCCAAAACATAGCCTCCGCGCCTAGTTTCGTTCATGATGTCATCATTAAAGAATGTCTTTATCGAATTAATCAATTCTTTGCAAGTGAATAGGAATCAAAGTCGAAAGGTGATTTTATGCCCAGGGTGTCAGTAAGAATAAAAATAAATGTAGAAAGCTGTTTAACTAAACGCACTCCCTTTTAATGCAATTCATTCTATGTCCACATACTAACCCCGAAATTTGCTGCTACTGAAGTTTAGATAAAAATTAGACGTGATGGCATTCGCTTGAAATTCTCAACACCACATTTGTATAGATGGGACGCTTCACCCATCAAGGCGACATTACATTGCCTAGCTTAACAGGCGCGATTGCAGTGATTACTAAGCTTTGCATGTTAGAGACTAATATGGTGTGAAGTTGAGTTTGCTTAGCGTAATATCAGAACTGCCTCACAACACCCATAGCTGTTTCTGATTATACGGTCTCAGATCTGATAAGTTGACAGAGCAACCACCATCCTTGCCTGCACGAAGGCGAAGCTTGTTGCAAGCTGTTCGCCTAAGGTTGCATTCACTTACTTCCTCGTGAGCAGACTCCTTTGCTCAGCCGTTTTGACAAAATTCAGATTATTGCCTCAAGATAGGCTATGCAATCACCAGTATAACCTTAAAATCTACTAAAACTTGTCAGTAAAATTTGTAGAATGGAAGACTAGCCCAATAGCCTAACATTAACTGCCCTTCTGATTTCTGTAGCTTGCTTATGTAAAGGCCCATGTCCACCTTAAAGACCTCGGCACAGATGCTTTCTCGCAAGTCATTAAAATCTCTTAGCACTTTAAGCATTACACCCAGCATTGAAAACTTTTGGTTTGGCCTCTAAAATACAGCATGACTTTGCTGCATGGGTTCGATTGAAAAGAAATTCAATGCCATGACTTAGTATGCATCCCAAATTCTAAAAATGAAGAACGGCATTGCTGGCATGTTGACTGCAATTGAACTCACGCAGGAAGGGTACGAAATTTGAGGTGGTACATACGCCTAATCGTCGCTTAAAGCTCGGACAATTTCTATTTTAGCGGTGGCAAAGGGGGCGATTCTCCATCCTATTTAATAACGCAGGACCCTTCTAGAAGGGTAACTCCCAAAGCTAAGTGCTGCACCATAGTACAAGGACCCCATTAATATCTTCTAAATGGGTTGATGAAATACAACCCAAAGGGTTTGACAATAAACACACAGAGGCTCGGAATGCGGTTGAATAATCAGCATTGCATACAGTTCCGTTGAAAATCGCCGCGCCGCAAGTTGTACAATTAAAGGCTTCACGTGCTCAACAAGAGAGGGTCTGCGCAGAACTTTGAAGCCGGTGCATGTTTACTGACTATAGACACGAAAATGCTCAATTATAGGACAAGATACCCGAATGCATTCGAACCGAACTCAAAAAGAGCAAAGGAGGATTGGTTTCAAGGAGGCGGAAGTAGATTTCGCCCTCCCGTGTTTTACTTAATGGATATCCAATGCATTTTGCTTTTATTGGCTACATCTAACAACCCAACAATTATTTTTAAACTGTTTGCTGCTAAATATACGTAGGTAGTAGTAAAAAGTTAACGGCATTTGGAAATACGGTTGTAGACTTTAGGGTATGTTTAAAATAAAATTAGTTTATTTCAGCTTTAATGAGATGGTCGTCATGCTTAGCATTGTTTTGGGCCTGACTATCCAACTCAGGAACTAAGGTTGACCATTCTTCCCGTTCGCCAAAATTCTAGTCCATTTTCCAAAAATTGCGACTCAAAACCGAAAGCTCGAAACGATTATAAATGTCAATTTGCTATTAAAATACCCGTTAGTACTGAGCCACATCCTCCGACTAATCAAGGCTGGTTTGCATGGGTTAAATGTTTCCTTTTACAAGCGCTCGTATAAAGCTATGCTGTTTAAATCCTATTCCGGCTAACTCCTTTGCGTTTTTCAAAGCCTCGCTTGTCCATGCGTTATGCGGTGCACAAAACCATGATCAAAACTGGTGGTTTTTAACATACCTAGATTGACGGCTTGCCCGGTTTAATAGAAGAATCTAAACAGTGAGTAAGCATTTATTCCGCACTCCTTAATTCACTTGCGTGCGTAATTTTAACATTATCACATCTGGCATCCAGCGTGAATCACATGGAAGGGGAAACCCATGTTTGGTCCCTTCGAGTGTGCTATTCTAAAAGGGAATCAAATTCCTTTTATTAAGCCATTTCCTTATAATATACACAGCCATAATATTAGGTGAGTAGGCAATTGAATCGGTTTAGGAGCAGATGGAAGAAAGAAGGAAAGAAACGAAGAGCGCTGCACCACAGCTTCATGCCTGCGACTTCTCATCTCTTCGCCTCTGTCTCAATCAATCTCTTGTCTCATTCAGCTAAAGATTAATGACACACAGCTCCTTCTGAAGGAACGCATGGACCACTGCTGCCACTTGTAATGCAAGAAGACAATGTTTGCAGGTATTAACTAAAGGGTGAGCAGCAGGTTTGCATCTTTGGTACACTAATGGCGATCTTTTGGGGTGGGTCGCAGATTTCCTAAATCAGTTCCCTATCCTGCACTACACTTGCTGTGCATAACTTGCCTTACACTTCTCTCACGTGCTTTCATATTCACCAAATAAGTAGCACCGATAGACCTACTGGCACATTATAACTTGCTCAATATTTGTACCCCGCCGTTGTCGCACTGCAGCACGGTGCCCAAGACTAGGCCTAACTAAATCTGACCGGATTGGACTGGGTTGGAACACACAAGCTGAGCCACCTTGACTAGATTATGACGAACGCAGGTCAAATAAGAACAAAGAGGGTATAGAGGGCTATCTGACCTATCGTGCATGCCTCATCCACATAGGCGCTTTACCAGTTACCACTAAAGTCCAATCCGGCACTTATTCTGACCCGCCATAACAACTTAACATGATTTCATGCCATGTGAATGAGGTTTCTATTTCAATCTTTCTAGCAGATGTTGGGGATCAAGGTGCACACATAAGAAGTGGGTCTGATGACTTCCTAAAATGAGTGAAGTGGAACACTTCTGTCAAAGCCGCCTTCCCCATGCCATGCTCCATGCTTTGCACCCCACAACGTTCAATAGGCCCTCATAGATTACGACTTGCATTATATCTCACTGTTTGTACCCCGCTCATTCAATTTAATCGGAACAGGGGATCGGTTTTCTCGCAATCCATTTCTTACCTTTATTTTTCTACCTTTGTGCCACGAAACATCTAGCCTCTCTGCCCCTTACGCTTCTCTCAGCTTCCCCTCTTAACTCATCGTCTGTTAGCGCCTTCTTTTTAATTTCATGTTCGTCCCTCTACTAGCCTTAATCTTGGTTATGACTTGTTGAAATAACGTGACTATTCACAACCTGAATCCAACTAGCACAGACCAGACTGGGTCTCACTCAACCACACCCTACCCAAAACCCAAACTTCTTTTGGTACAGCTTAGATTGGAGCACAATTATTTTTAAATTTCTAGCTTTCTTTCTGTCACTTTAGATTGTCAAACACCAATTTGTCATAATCCCATCTCC
Organism: Taenia saginata; assembly: GCA_001693075.2. Lineage (NCBI taxonomy): Eukaryota > Metazoa > Platyhelminthes > Cestoda > Cyclophyllidea > Taeniidae > Taenia > Taenia saginata. The sequence goes on from LWMK02000699.1 coordinate 20,834, forward strand.
TACTTCCGCCACTGCTCCTACTTCTTACTTTGTAATTTCTAGGCCGCTCGAATCTTTGCCTACTTATCTCGCTGCTTGATGCTTTTTTCCCTTTACAGACAGTCCCTCTACCTGGCTCTGCATAATAACGGATATGAATGTGTGCTTCTAGCTCTGGACGGCCTGCTCCGGCTCCACTATATATCAGCGTCTGTCTGCCTATTTTCACAGGTTTGTGTGTGTAGCCTTTCCTACACTTATTTTAGTACTTTTAAAGCGTCACCTATATTGGCGTTTTGAGAAAACAAATAGAAACGTGTTTGCTTGAGTGCTTGCGTGTTTGTGGGTGCGAAAACAAGTTCATCTCATCCTCTCCCCCTAACTTGTCCGTCTAGCCTATCAAATCGACAGTTCTGTTCTAATTAAAGTAGGAGCTCCTCAAATTTTTTGTATGGCAGCTAGCTCGTTGTCCCTTTGGCCTTAAATTCCACACACTGCCAACAATCTATCAACTGCCGACTCACTTCACTTCATTCAGCCACTGTTCTCCTGCTTCTCTTCTACTTCTCTTATTTTGAGTTAAAATGGATCCACCACATAAAACTAGCAAAAGCTCTCACACCACTTTGTCCCCTACAGGGCGCAATGCGTACGAACGGATAGAGCGTAGTGGGCGGCAATGAAGACAAACACTCACCGAAGATGCGTTGGAGTGAGACATAGGAAATAGGCGCAAACGTGGGGCTCCTACTTACCCATTTCGAAGAGGTAACCACACTCTCTTATGTGTGCACCATAATCCCTAATATCCGTGAAAAAGAAGACCCTAATTCATACTGTATGGAGTTGTGTGGAGTTAGTTAGACGGGTAGATTTGAATTTCAACACAAGAGACGCCTTTGTGGAAGAGAGTTCGGCAAGTAAATTCTGATGCGTATGACTCTTCAAATGCTTAAAATTTGTCATAATCCCATCTCCTACTTCCGCCATTGCTCCTACTTCTTACTTTGTAATTTGTAGGCCGCTCGAATCCCTGCCTACTTATCTCACTGCCCGTTGCTTTTTGCCCTTTACAGAGAATCCCTCTACCTGGCTCCGCATAATAATGGATATGAATGTGTGCTTCTAGCTCTGGACGGCCTGCTCCGGTTCCACTATATATTAGCGTCTGTCTGCCCATTTTCACAGGTTTGTGTGTGTAGCCTTTCCTACACCTATTTTAATACTTTTAAAGCGTCACCTATATTGGCGTTTTGAGAAAACAAATAGAAACGTGTTTGCTTGAGTGCTTGCGTGTTTGTGGGTGCGAAAACAAGTTCATCTCATCCTCTCCCCCTAACTTGTCCGTCTAGCCTATCAAATCGACAGTTCTGTTCTAATTAAAGTAGGAGCTCCGCAAATTTTTTGTATGGCAGCTAGCTCGTTGTCCCTTTGGCCTCAAATTCCACACTCTGTCAACAATCTATCAACCACCGACTCACTTCACTCCATTCAGCCACTGTTCCCCTGTATCTCCTCTACTTCTCTTATTTTGAATTAAAATGGATCCACCACATAATACTGGCAAAACTTACATTACTTTGTCCCCTACAGGGCGCAATGCGTACAAACAGATAGAGCGTAGTGAGCGCCAATGAAGACAAACACTCACCGAAGATACTTTGGAGTGGGACATGAGAAATAGGCGCAAACGTGGGGCTCCTACTTACCCATTTCGAAGAGGTAACCACACTCTCTTATGTGTGCACCTTGATCCCTAATATCCGTGAAAAAGAAGACCCTAATTCATACTGTATGGAGTTGTGTGGAGTTAGTTAGACGGGTAGATTTGAATTTCAACACAAGAGACGCCTTTGTGGAAGAGAGTTCGGTAAGTAATCTCTGATGCGTATGACTCTTCAAATGCTTAAAATAACTGTTATTTTGCATTACAATGGGCGATGGTGGTCTATGCTCTTTTTCGCAGAAGCTAAGTTAACTGAATGCTCAGTTGAGTTAGACAGGGATATGACTGAGACAGAGGTGCAGACATGAGAGGCATCTGCAATGGAAGGAGTTGGGGCAGGGACGGACCAAAGAGGATGGGAAAGGGGCATTGTGGGATGTCTTAGCGCAGTGGTGTGGTTCAGTGCGCTTTAGTCCTTTGCATCTTTTTCCGATCCACTTCTAAATTGATTCCCAACCCACCCATTTGGCTGTATGACTCAGTAAGATATGAAGAAATTGACTCAGGGGAAGAGATGTGAATTATTTTAATGACATACTCAAAGGGACCAATCATAGATTTTCCTTTCTTTATGATCTGCACTGAATGCTCTAGGTAGCAACATTGAATTGACACAAGCAAATAAATAGAGTGGAAGGAAAGGGGTTGGAAGCATATCTTAACCCCATTTTCCAAGATTTTTGCCCGTTTTGGCTTGATTTTACGAGGAGATAGACGCGGCTGCGATGGGAGTGGAAGAGGAGAAGAAGACCGCAGCCAAGAAAAACAAAGTGGGAGGGGAACAATGACGAATAATGAGTTGGTAAGAACGATAACGCGTCAAGGCAAGATGAGTGATCGCAGATGATACAGCACGTAGATGGACATGTCTTACGATTTGTTGCGTGATAGACCCATCCGAATCTGACGTGGGTGAATCGATTGGTGGCACGCCCTGCGTGGTGTCTCTCAGTACCGTCTAGTGTGAGCTTTAGGCAGTATCTACTGTAGGTAGTTTTGTAGGAGCAGACACCACTTGTCCTTGTGCTTTCCCACCTTAAGTAAATGCCTTGCATCACAGTGCGTGCAAAGAAGGCAAGAGGGTAATTAAAAAGGGTCGCTGACACTTATGTGCTTTGAGTTAAATGCACTGCTTCTTTGAGACTTCTTATCCTCGGCTTTTCAGTCCACATTTTTGGGAAGGACTCCTATTGATTTCCTTGGAACTGGCGAAGGTGCGTTTCCGCTGATTTTTCCGAATCGCATGCCAGACCAATCCTTGCCTTGCTCTAGGCAGGACAATGGCGGCGATTAAATCCCTCCATCATAGGCAAAGCAGCATGATTTTTCCGCTGAGTGTGACGAAATGACAGCCAGGTGAGGGGCGACGACGAGAGACTTACAGAAGGCTCAAAGAGGCCGAGCACTAACCCGCTTTTTGAGTCCTCATTATAAGAGAATCTGATTGATTTAGAGGTTTCGATCATGCGATTGACCGGTAGTAACTCTTTAGACCTGTTAATTAAAGCAGTGCGAAATAGAATAAAACAATAGAAGGTTGGCTGCAGTTTCTTACGAACCAGATGTGCAAACATTCATTTTTTGGTGAAAAATTTAAGAACTCTTTCATATCGTAAGTAGACTTAGCAAATAGTGTGATTTATTACGAACAGTAAAACATTAGTGTTAGTACAATTGCGTTTGCACATGGCTAATTCTCTGGTTGTCAACGGAGGTAAGGGGAGACCTGTCCCCTACCAATATTCGCACCATTGTCTGGGGTAAGCAACTCCGCCAAGGCCCAAAAAGGAGAGGAGGAGCTGTGATGAGTTGGTAAAAATGCTAAAATTCCAACCATCATCACCACTTCCTTGTACTTAAGGCCTCTCAGTTCTTTTAGGGTGACAATAGGATCAACTTCACATGGGCCAGAAAAATCAAGGCGCCGAGAGTGACAATGATTGCCACAATAGAGTGTTGTTGTTCATGCTCAGTTTCCTTGAAGAGTGGTTCCCAGTTAGCAATGTAGTAGGCCTGTCACATAAATGCAAGCCGATTCTAGCCAAGGTTGCCGTTATTTGGTAGTATTATTGATAACGTCATCAAAGCTGTCCTATTGGACGTCACTGCAATCGGTAACTACATTGCACGTGCACAAGTGTACCTTACCGAGGCGTTCCTGCAAGCCTAGTGGAGCCCATTAACAAAAAAGCATTTTCCTTCCTTACATAAGGATTTAAAGAAAGCCGAGCTGCTTATTACTTTCTTTGCTTCATTTGTTAGCATTCTGCAAGTCACCTACCTGTCCACCCGCTTTCGCTGGCCTATTTTTTTAACTCGTTGCTCTTTATCTTCCCTTAGATGGAGGCAAATACCTCGTGGTGGAACAGAGAAGACTTTAAATGCAAAAACGTTTGGCTTAAGGGCAATGTGCTAAAACACCAACATTAGGCAATCTTGATAGTGCGGAGCATGTTAAAGCACGTTAGTATTAGCATATCTCATTCTCTTTCGCCTCTTTGACGCGCGCTATGAGGAACGGGTGTCAGCCAAGGTAAGGAAGCATTCAGGAAAATGATGCTTCCTTCCTTGAGACGACTGAGCATTATTTGTCACCGATCGTGCAAGAATGAGTTCATCACATAGCCGAATGCCACACAGTATACGCGTCCTCTTGCCTTCTGCCATTCATCTTGATTCCCATGTTGTCATTGTCCTCAATACAAGGTTCTCTATCAAATACTCAGGCCCGTTTCTTTAGATACTTACTTTTGGTCTCCTTTTAATCCCCTATTGCCTTCGCTCCGCTCTCAGCCACTCCCTGACACCCAGCTGCGTACTCCAAAGCTTCAATGCCACAGTGCCAGAAGAGATTAAATTAGTAAAAATTAGGTGTAATTTGTATAATCAACTTCTCCTCCTTAACTGCTTCACTTCTTCTTCTTTAGCTGGTTTTTTGAGTAAGCGTTGTCAAAACTGGTAGCTTTATGTGATTTCGGGCCTTAAATGTAAGGCAACTGGCAGCTTCCTCGAGTGCGGCATGCTATGTAAACTCGTGTTCCTTTCAAAAAGTTGATTTCCATTTGCTACGCCCATATATAAGGCTTGGGATTTAGGAGCGTGTGGAAGGATGAGGAAATGAAGCAATACTAACGTGTACCAAACCCACGACTGCAATATTGTTCCGCCACTCATATTAGCTTGTAGCTAGAACCAGAACAACCTTTCTACTTGCTTACAGCAGGCACCCATTTAAACACAAAGTCATTTTTGGCAATCAAGAAAGCAACAAACTAGACAAAACGAAAGTTAATATTTAAGAAAATGGGCGAATTGACCAAATAATCTGTCAAACAAGCCATCATTTAATTGATCCATTGATCATTCGGTCGGTCAAATTGCCAAATCATAAGTTTATGGATCAGTTAGAAAATTGAGATCTCAATCAACTTGAATGGTTGGCCAATTGACCTGCTTCTACGTGCAATGGCAAGATTGCTTGAGTGACTTACCAGGATGTTTTGAGGCGTAAACTGTCTTGCAGTTTCCTTCCCGCAATCAACATACTACATTCGCCTCCTCTTCTCCTTCCCCTTCACTCCTCATCTGTCTTTGCTTCAGTCCCTGCTCCCAAATCAACCACATTTTTCATCCCTTGCGTGGCTGATGTTTTGCTCTTTAGCGGCAGCATAGCCGCTGTTGGGGGTAACAAGGCGATGAAAACGGATCCCATCTGAGAGAGTGGCAAGTGTCACCAGCACATCTGCCTACTCAAATTTTGTCGCTGGCTTGTCTTAGCCAGAAGGTCAGACAAGTCGCTTTCCCATTCATCATTCACTACCAATATAATCGCATTGTCATCGACCCATACTAGATGGTTTTGGTCGCTGAGATAAATCACCTTCACGTTTTTGCAAATGAGGTTAGAAATGCAAATAATCTGGCAAGGTAGAAAAAGAGGGTTGGTGGCTGGAAATGACAACCATCATGAACACGGATTTGAAAAAGGAAACTGCTCGTGAGTCCGATTGGGGGAAGATTTGTATTTAACTAGCAAATATCTTGATTCCTTAGCTTTTGACTAGATCTAATGCAGTATCCTTAAAATTCCTTAAAAATGCACCTCTATAGTAGACAGTTAACGCGATTCCATTTAAAAAAATACCCGTTTATTTTTTGTTAATACAAATGTGCTCCTCATAATTGCATGACTATAGACCTCAGCCGTACTAATCGCAACGAGTTTCTTGTAAAGTACAGTTCTAATTCCTGTTTATTTACACGTTTGCTTCTCTTAACACATTTGCGCTACTGTTGCGCTGTCTCTGATGAAGCACATATTGCCACCATCGGTGGTAAATTTGAGCAAACTTGAGCTCTTTATGAGGAAAAAGAGAAATTTCATGCTTGAATATGTCATTGAGAAACCAATTTGCAAGCTCTCTCACGCCCACTTAAAGAGGAGCAGGAGTTTGCTTTTACTCTCCTGAATTGCTCCAAAACCTCTTTGAAGTGCATGGTATTTTGCCTGTCTATCCTTGGTAAACATTGCAGATAATAGGCGAAGCAGGAAGCATCAGAACTTATCTTAGTGTAGTATTAGAAGGGCGCGCACTAATCTTTGTTCTGAAGCTTTGAAAGCGTTAGTTTAAGTTAATCCTCCTTATTATCTCATTTAAGCAAGCTAGGTGTACACTTTATAGGTGGTTTTATGAGGGTACAACCAGAGCCTTTTAAGTTTATGCGTGGGGAGCAAAGAATAAAGGTGTAATTTTCGCCTCTCCTCAGTGTCACTTGTCTCCACGCGCATGGTAAGGGAGTTACGCTACGGTGGAAAATGGAGAATGCGACGGTCTTCGGCATTAATTACTAATAATAATTACGTAGCTTATTCAGCATGATATGATTTCTAATTTTTTGCACTGTATATTGCGGCAAAGTTGGTAGTCGATTTCTACGTCCTGAGCACCGCCAAAATCAACATGAGTGGTGTGGATGTGCAAGAGGATTCGCTGCTGGCGGACCGCAGTTCAGAATTCCATTTAACAACATTCTCTGTGCCACAGTGCGAAGTTAAGCGGCCTATTTGCGGTGATTCGCCTCAATCATGCTATCCCATTAATTATATATGCTTGGAAACAATAATTATAATTAGAAGGGCAACTTGGGCAAAGCGCTATAATAATGCATTGTCATGCCTTAGCTATATTTGTTAGTGTAATTCTGCAATGAAGCATCACGTGTAATGATTAGCATTTACAATGAATGCCTTTTGCATTCATTCATTTTCTGGCAGCATGCATATCCATACTTTTTATAGTACATTCATCATAAATTCTGTAAGGGCGACCTGTCACATCGTTGTACATGACGAGCAAGTTAATCTTAAGATGTCGTTTCCTCTCTTACGATTTGTCGAAAGCTTGTGGTCGTTTAAAGTTATTTTCACCATTCGAGTTACGAGCAGTGCATTGCTGGCGAGTCTAGTTTCTTTTTTTAGGCCGTAGGATAAGGTCTGATTATCCGCATGTTGGTTACATCTAGCCAATACAATGCGGTGAATTCTGCAATGTTTGTCGATTATGTAAACATACCCATGAAAGTGAGTGGCCTATTATTTAAATGTATGCATTTAAATTAGGCAGTATTCGATACCAACGGAGAACCTCAGTGCATTTTGTCAGGGGCACTGTGATGAGTTAAGTGTTCTCTAAGGCAAGAGAAAGCATTTTCGAGCATTTGACACCTCTTAATTTTCGCCGAATATTTTGGCTTACAATACCAATGACTGTAGAGATGCTCGAAGATTGCCCCCACTTTGCTTCAAAAATGACCCATAACGTCTTCTTATTGCCACTTGATCAACTTTAACTGAATAGCCCATTTAGCGTGTATCAATTTTAGCCAACTTTGTGAAAGACGAGAAGGTGGATTTGCGCGTGCAAAAAGGTTTTCTAAAGAAAGTTAACGCGTCCCATTATTGGCAGGTTTTTGCTTGTTTTTTGTTCTGCTTATCATTCATTTACACGTGCATGAGTTATTTTGCTCTGGGTCCTGTGTCTGACCAATCGGTTGATCGTCTTTCTGATAAGGTGTTAACAAGACCAGCTAGTTGTAGTCATCACCCCTGATCGACTGATCAGTACAACTTCCAACACGAAGTAGTAGCAAGCGATAAGTTTAGGCCAAAGTATTAAAATTACTCGCGATAAAGTCGCTCAATTTTGTACATTAGTAAGCAGGGGGGATAAAGCAATTGCCTCAGCCTACTTGTTGCCATTGTCGCAGAAGCATCCACGGAAATAAAGACAGTTCTAAGAATATATTTCCTCCTCATGAATGAATTTTTAATCCATTTACATATAAAGAGTAATTATTAATGCCAATGATACGGCTTCAGCTCCCTGACTGGCCGAATGCAAGATTCTCTTCAGACGGCAGCCGCGAATATCATGCAGAATTCACTGTCCCTATATTCTAAAGTGAATGCAAGAATAGCATTAGTTCATTTCAAACTTGTGTCAGCCCATTTCCTTTAACAATCACCTTTCGCTCTCAAGGTAAAATACTCACTTTCGTCCCATATTCTATCACCGAGCCAGGCAAAAACATGCTTTATTTTTTGCGCCTGCAGTAAATCAGGAAAGCTGTATCAGCCTTTACTTCGATTTCGTTATTTGCCATCAAACTACATGAAGCACTTCGCTTTGACTACCGTGACCCAATGAAACAAAATGTGAGCAGTGCAGTTGTGAGATAAAGTGCATGATTCACTGCTAATATTTTGAAAACTAGCGAATTCACCCTTTTTAATGCTTTATCCTCAGCGTTCGAGAACTACATCTTCTTGTCACGGTGGTGCCTTTGATTAACCATGGCTACAGTACAATGCTGAAATGCCATCTCGTATGCTAGTCTTACGGCACGAGTGTTACTGAGTAGCATTTCAGCAGAGCCGATATTCGGTTCCGGAAATCAGCGACACGAAGATGTTGAGAGCCAGAGGGAGGCAACGCATGTTGAAGATGACCAAAATAACCCGCTGCTTGGAATCAATTTGTGCGCCTCAAGGAGCACACGACCTTCATTCTATCCTCGCGCTTGGTCTCCGTCAGCCTCAATAACAAACACCTACCATATTCGGGTTCGCCTCTTGCTACAATTCAGCGTCAGTGGATATTGCCACCTATTTCAGCTATCGGTAATGCTTCCTTTCCTTCAATCCTATATCTAACACATCTTTCCCCATCTGTACTCTTCTTTGTTTTCCTCGGCATGCACATCACTCAATTACTCGAAGTCTGCGTAAGCTTTGGTGAATTCAATTCGTTTTAACGCATTGCCTCAAATCTCAATAAGACATCAAGCATAAGGACTGCGTAACTTTGAAGAGCTCAGGTCGGTTAGAAAAGCTGACTGCTGGAAAATTGCAGGGCAAATCCTCCTATCGAATTTGTAGTTGAGTAGATGGAGAGCGAGCAATGCCAAGAAGGAGAAGATTACAAAAAGCGCCAACTGGTGTTGTTGATCCACAGATAGCGATCAAATCGCCTCATTTGTGAACATGACTGCACTTCTTAAGTAATTTCACATTGGCGCCGGAAGTCTCTGGGTTCCACATGCAGAGCCCTTGCAATGCGCATCAACTCGTTCAAAACGTGACATCAACTCATTAGTTTGCAATATTGCTTTCTGCTCAATGAAGCGTGTTGGGTTGTCGCATATAATATTATCGGTAGCTTGCCCTTTTTCTGCTTAGATGGGTGTCGAGGGGCGCGAATTTGTGCTTCGTAACCCTATAAATCGTCCGAGGTCTTATAACTTATCACAACTAACTTCGTGACGTCAGAGCCACAAGCAGATTGTGCATGAAACAACCATCAATAGCAATAGCAAAAACGAGCTTCCGGTGTCCGTCACCTAGTGCCACATGCAGCATTCATTTGACTTATTATTCATGCATTTTATTCGTTTGGACACTTCCTTTTTCTACACCTACACCATATCAGCACTGCCATATTACTGCCCTGTTGAAGTGATGCGCTGACATCGACCGCCATTCCGCTCTGCCAACCCCGTCTTGCCACAAGGCAAGGGCTGCCTTAATGCAAGTGTGAGTCTTTTCCAGTCGAACCTTCTGAGGTGCATCTTCCATCATAACAATCAAATCACCGAACTCAGTGGATAGGTGTTCCGATTTTAATCTAAGGGTTCGATATTTAAAGCATGTTTTAGTGCTAGTTGTTGTTGCTCTTATTCGATAATAATATTGGCGAATTAATACTTATCACAGTAGGCAATGAGCCGGTGAGTCGGTTAATCCTGAACATGTGCGAGGAGCTTAGGAGGCAATATTAGGCTGGCTTGCATAGGTGGAAAGTATAAATCAGAAATTATTGAGAGGCAGCAAAAGTGGAAATAACATCCTCCTAATTCAGGCTCAAAAATTATGGCGCAGTTGACTTTTAACTTTGTCTTATGTTTTTAAGTGACCTCCTCAGCAGTCAAATGCTTTCGCACACCATTTAGTTAAAAATATCAAGCCTTGATAATTCACAATTTGCACACACACATCATTATGTATAGGCGCGCGCATTAACGCATCGATACCCTGATCTACTTTACCAAGAATGAAACAAGAAACCATGTATTTCAGCAGTCCTTCAATCGACGTGCTGCATCATCACAGCATTGTGCAGAGCCTCAAAACTTCCCTCAGGCCGAAAGACAGCATAATACGCAAACAGATTGCATGCATCTATATTTGCCAAAGAGAGGAAATTGGACCACTGCCATGGCTTGGAAGCCAGCCCACGCAGCGATGGCACAAGTAGTCGACTAAGTGCCCGCTACCGAAACCGGGAGTTAAACGAGCATCATAGCCCCTAGCCAATCAAGCATTTTGTCAGACGTTCCCTTTTTAATCGCC
>LWMK02000700.1:0-32488 GCA_001693075.2 Taenia saginata
AGTACAGGACTCAGCTAAAGGCGAGGCAGAGGAGTTCAATAAGGATGAGTTGACCACAATATACACGATGGCTAGACGCTTTGGTAACTACCTGACAGCAGAGAAGATCATAGTGGGATCGAGTCATCAGACGCTCTCGTGACTAAAAGCAACGACGAAAATTGAGGGTTCGGCTGCACTCTGGTGGGAAGAATTGCAGCAAATACGCTGTAATGCACAATAATTCCGGCAGAAGCGAACAATGTTGTAGAGGGTGGGCTATGTTTGTGCTAGTCCACCAAACATCCTGGCAGAAACTTGGGGGCTTGGGGGCTGTTGGCACAGCCCGGAGGCCGGCCAACCGGCTCAGTACAACATGGCCACCCAAGTGACCGAAATCGGCAGTTCAAACTAACAAAGTATTACACAGCCCCTCTCTTCTTTCGAGCGTCGTCCCCGACGCTCCCCTTGGTCAGCCTCCCGTGTCAGCCATCACCACGTAATCAGTGCTGCGAGAAGCACCCACGAGCTAACCGTGCCAGCCATCGCGATTCGAGCGCATGTCCCCTTGTAGTGCCATCAATTCTGCGTGGCACTCGGTGCAGCAAATGCGCCTATCTTAGTCCTCCTCTCCCACGATAATGCGGCCCAATGGAAGATGGGGGCATGAATCCAAGTTTTTTGGACGAATGGAGACACACACAAGGCACATGTTATGATTCCAGGCTTGTCTGATGCCGTGGAAGAAACGCGAGGGTATCGTAGAACCCTGAGCGAATGGGACAATTGGGCTCCATAGGAAAGGGATGCACGTGACCCAAGTGTACAAAGCATAAAACGATGCTATCGAATGGCGTCCTGCACATTCTACATCTGCAGATGCACATTTTGGCGAAGGGAGGCGAGTTGCCTGAGAAGAGGAGAGAGAGAGAGAGAGCTTACAGAGGATGCTTGACCACAACGTCAGTGATCCTTCTTGGCAGTTGCACTGGACTTGGAATTCACAGCTAGTGTCGCTTCAGTTGTTGATGGCATCCCTGTCGAACACGAGGGCGAGGGAGGTGCCGAAGATGAACGTCGATCGCAGCCCTTCTGTTGTGGGATGTGAGGGATTCTCCCATCCCACCGCTGCCACCAATGCAGCGTCCCGAGGCTCCCTTTGAGGTAAAAGAAAGCATAGTACCGGAGCAGAATGTTAGGCTAAATTTACAGCCTTTGGTTTGTAAAACTTCTTGAGCTTGAGACAGCTGCATTCTATTAAATAGGGTGGGTTTCTCACTTGGTTTCGTACCTGTTTGATGCTGAATGAATGCCATGAAGTCACGTCAATTCACATCCAACACTAGACCGCCATTTGCAGCGGCATTTGCTGCTCCTTCACATTACCATGCTAGTCAGAAACTTGCTACTCACGCGATACGAGTAATATGAAGCAGCAAATAGAAGTAATGACAGTTTCGAGGATTGGCATTAAAAGACGCGTTGATAAAGAGCTTCGATTATAAGCAAATGTAGTGTTAATTGCGATAAGAGAATGAGAATGAGTTGATACAATTCCCATTAGTGTAAATGGGGCTGCCGTCTGCCAGCCTCTCATGACGCCAAGCGATAGCAACAATTTCTGAGATTTGGTTCGTAAAGGATTACCTACAACTCCATGCCTTGCTTCATAAGAGAAGCCGCTGGAGATGGTGATGCCGCATACAAACGAGGCGAAATGCCTAAATTCTAATTAGTCGACTATGGTAAACAGTGTGTAGACTTAGAAATGCAACGTTTGCTTCTAGCAGTTGCGTCTACTGATTGTCGGTATCTCAATTGGTGTGTAGCAGTCGGTGGCGAAGGGTGGAATGTAGAGAAGGAAAAAAAGTGTTGGGATGCAGAGTGCTGGTTGGTGAGAGGAAGCAGCGACCTCGTGTACTAGCTATTACACTTCTTTTCTACAAATTAGTCTGGGTTCCGCACCGACACATAGTCAACCTACTCAATGACCATGTTCGCTCCCAGTGCCACATCGAATTCTCTTACCTACTCGACTTCTATTATTTTACACCCGCACTTTCAGTGAGGTTTGACAGCGTCGTAGGCTTCCCCAGCATTGGATTGCTGAGACTGGAACAAGTAGAGGCGAGGGCGTTAAGGCGCCTGTGCAAGTTGGCTTATGGATGGCCCCACAAATTACCACCACTCCAACAGTCGGACGTTGACCTACCGATCAGTATAAGTGTCTCTCAACCACGACATCATTTTAAACAATTTATGCTTCAAGCACTCTCAATGTTGGGCTTAGAGTGCTGCATTTGGTGTGCCTCTCTTCAGCCAATTAACACGCGACTCATCTGACACCCACTTCTACCTTTCATCAACCCCTCAGTGGCTCCACCCGATGTGGGTGTGAGAGAGGCGCCTTCGAGAAAAAACTGCGGTTACATCATCACAAGCCTTCTACTCACTGTCTTTTGTTGTGTTCGTTTATTCAATTATGGTGCTTGTCATTGTGCTCTGATCTGTGCCAATCGAATGAGGAATGGAACATGCACATAGCTACGATCTCATCTCCAGTCCTTGAGACAGGACTCCAAATAAACACCGGTTCTGTACATGCGAATATAAAAACTACTGTGTCAGAGTTTCGCTTTTCCGACTACAAGAGATGGCAGTTTAACTCTGGATAGAACATCAAAGCAATGTAACAGATAGACAGACTGACAGTGACGTAGAGGGGACAAGAAGAGTACACTTTGTAAATTCACTTGAGCCGCTTGAACATATTAGAGCTCCGTACCCACTAAGCGATTTGCGAGATCGGTGTTCTAAGCTTTCCTTGGTGCTAATGCAAGACACAGGAAAGAAGTAATGGATCCTGTTAGAAGGAGAGGAGCTGGAAGGCTACAGATCTGAAGTGGAGTAGAACACATCCTTGACACACATCACAATTGCCTACGCATTCCTTCACAACCTGAGAAGCAAAGAATTACCGCAGTGCTGACGATCGTCAGTATGTTCAAGACAGCTGTGCAAGGCACTCCCTGACACCCTCAAGCCGTCCTAATCGTACAAGAGATTAACCCCCTAAAGCACCGTCTTTCCTCTTCATTACAAGCACTGCCACTGCTCCCTCTTCTCATGCGTCCACCATCCTACTAGCGATGGGGCTGTGACTTCTTTAATTCCCAATGTCGCCCCTTGGCAAAAGCATTGCGATTTCACACAAACTTTGTTCAGTCATTTCCATGTGTTCCACTTATTCTCCTTAACCAAGTATATTCGTGGTGTAGTACGATGAACGCCGATTCAAGTACTCCGAATGTGCACCTCTCTTCAGCCAATCAACACGCGACTCATCTGACACCCACTTCTACCTTTCATCAACCCCTCAGTGGCTCCACCCTATACGGGTGTGAGAGAGGCGCCTTCGAGAAAAACTGCGGTTACATCATCACAAGCCTTCTAGTCACTGTCTTTCGTTGTGTTCGTTTATTCAATTATGGTGCTTGTCATTGTGCTCTGATCTGTGCCAATCGAATGAGGAATGGAACATGCACATAGCTACGATCTCATCTCCAGTCGTTGAGACAGGACTCCAAATAAACACCACTTCTACTCCTACTGCTTTTCACTTGTTTAATTCAATATTTTTTCTCGCTTCATGCTTCCCCTTCTTCTCACATCCAAACGACGAAGTGATTTTCAACTGTCTAAATTTGTGATTGCAACTGCAGTCCATATTTGGCAGCTATTCAGTGCTTTACTCCCTCATTCTTTTGCAGATCCAATAGCACACAAGCTTCCACTTTCCATCCTCCACCATCCAAATTCATTACCCTTTTCCGCTGTTGAGCTCTGCTGCCGCAGTTTGTCTTCCTTTCCAACACCTTCTTCACAGTGTCAATCTCCCAGTCATCCTTTGCTGCATTGATTGGCAGGTGGTTGAGTAGGCGGACAGGTGAGGACGCACCTCTATATACTTATAAGCAGATGACCTAAAGTGGGCATTGAAAGGCAAGAGTTCAGGTTTTGGGTGAAAAGTGATTCCGACAAACACTAGTTGGTTAGCATTCTCACTACAGGCATTTGTGTGGATCCAACCTGCAAGAGTTGTGTGCCTCTCATTGGTGTGCGATCCACACCAGCGACGTTCACATTCAATGTCGTGAGAGATGTGCATTAAGTAGGCTGAGACACATTCGCCTCCACTGTGTGTCGCCATGAGTGACAGCTCGATTGACGTCGATAATTCAATCGTGGAACAGTAATTCCATCAAACACTGCCAAACTCATATTAGACTCGCTATTTTACACAACTGAAAAGCACTTACAAGACTTTGAATAATGCTACAGAACCTAATTGCTTATTAGCTTTCTGCCGATTTTTGTGGCTGTATGATTATTAGAAGCCTTGCGCGGTACTTTTTGAAGAGAGGTGGTGATTGTGGTGAAGAATGGACAGCTCCAACCCATTAAAGGAATAGCCACCTTTGGTAAATATTAGCTTACATTACAGTGACTCAAGAAATAAGAAGTAAGGGCTAAAGCGTTGGTCCTGTCTCAACTCCTCCAGTTATTCAGCAAACCCACACGTTGCACAGAATAGCCATGGTCTTCTGCCTTCAGACACCCACACATCCAGCCATCCAGCAAATCAAACACGTCGCATAATCTAAGCTCCTTTCCAATGGATTGTTGGATCTCTGCTTGTCCTCTTTGTAATGTAAGCTGAGTAAAGTGGAAGGAATTTGCTAAAGTGAGTGCAAATTCTCCTCCACACACGTGAAAGTAGTGTTACAGGAGGGCGGTAAGCAGCCAACTAAATTGAACTTAAGTATGTCGTTAATGTATAGTCAAAATTTTCACAAAGTCATTGATAGTGGGTGGTGGTCAAGCACGACGATCGCCATTGGCTGCCTTTCGAGGCTACGTTTCAATGGTGGTGCCGTGCTTGACGGTTTGTCGTGTCGTGATCTCCTGTATGCAATGGCTTGCTAGCCAATTCCAGCCTCTCCAAACGTTGTGCCTTGGATCAAGTGCATTCTCCAAACTGCAAGACCACGAAGGCAGTAATGGGTGGACCCACATCTGCATCACATCTTACATCATCTTGAATTCCCGCATCCGGGCAGTCTCATTTCCTTGGTCGGTGACTTGGCTTTATGTGGGATCAAAAATGGGAAGGAATAATTTATCATTCAAACCAGAGAATACAGTACTGGCAATTGATCAATCCGCCACGCAGCCACAGTCAGTAATTTCAAGCCAGTCGTGAGTGACGATTCTGCACAGTTGCATTCTGAACCGACACAGACATTTGCCGTGGTTATCAAGGAGGTGCTTCTGAGCGCTCAATTCTAGTCGCATGAACTTCGCCTTCAACGCTAAGGGGAGCGGCTATTTGAGAACAGGATCCACTGAAAAACACTTTTAGCCGTCAGCAAATGACGCACCTGTCTTACACATCTCGGTTGGATTGTGTCTTTTTTGACATCCTGATTCCTCATTTGGTCCATAGCTATCAAGTTAGGCAGCAAACCTACCATCAACTATGGGGTTGTGGCAGAGTGGTGGATTCTGTTTTGGTGTGGACGCCTACTTGGCCTACCTTGCTGCGAATACCCAGTGACACATCTCCACAACCAATGATGACGAGCAAGGCACGTGGTAGCCTCCACTTTGTAAAGCAAAGTGATGTGCAAGCCTTTCTCGGAAACGTAGCACTCTAACTCCAAATTACAAAAGTAGATGAGCAAAGGAGTGCATTGAGGTGGATGTGGATGGGAAAATAAGTAAATAACAAGGTGGACACACCATCGCTTTAATGCAATCAAATGTTCTAGTCGTCAACATGCAACACAAGTTACAATTTACACTGTGTTGGGGTTAGAGGTAGATAGGCACATCTAGGAATCGGAATCGTTCCTTCCCATTATGATGCTTTCCACGTTCTCAAACTTTTTACGCATTTGTTCGCAGTCCTCTTCTGTGGCCTCCCTTTCTGTGTCAGCCCACTTGATCGTATCCTCACACATCGCGAGTACGTTTTGTCGATACTCCTCCGATGTCCTGTTCTTCACCTCCTCAGTCTCCAGTTTCCTTTTGATGCTATAGGCATAGTCCACTAACGAATTCATAGCTGACATCCTACTCCTCTCCTTCTCATCCGCCTGCTTGAACTTCTCCGCCTCCTTTATCATGCGCTCTATTTCTTCCTCTGACAATCGACCCCTGTAATTTGTGATTTCGATGCTGTTCTGCTTCTTTGTCGATGGTTCCACCGCTGACACACGGAAAATGCCATTTTCATCAATCTCAAAAGTCCCTTCAAACATAGTCTCACCACGAGGTGCCCGTGGTAGACCCCACAGCATAAACTTGCCCAACAAGTTGTTTTTACTCACTATCGGACGCTCACCTTCATATACCTTAAAAAACGCATTCGTCTGATTGTCATTAGCCGTGCAACAGGAAACTGTATGCTTCAGGGGTATTCGTGTATTGCGCTTTACCACCGTCGACATCAATCCACCATCCGTCTCCACACCCAGTGACAGTGGTGTCACTTCCAACAACATCATATCTTGCACACCACTCGACTTTCCACCAGCCAAATTGGCCGCCAGCAACGCCGCACCGTACGCCACCGCCTCGTCCGCATTTATGGACTTGCTCAGTCTACCATCACCAAAGAAGTCTTGTAACAACTCCTGCACCCTCGGAATGCGCGTCGATCCACCTACCAGTAATACCCTGTGGACAGAAGTCTTGTCCATCTCGGCATCATTTAACGCCTTCGTCACCGTGTCTAGCGTCCTATCGAAGAGGTCAGAGCACAACTGCTCAAACCGCACTCGTGAGATGCTTGAACTGAAATTTATACCCTCGAACAATGACTCGATGTCCACAGTCGTGCTCTCAGACGCACTCAGCATTCTTTTAGCCATTTCACACTCCTTCCTCAGACGACTGAGAGCTTTCTTGTTAGTTGTCAAATCCATTCCATTGTTCTCTTTCTTGAAGGTCTCCACTAAGTGGTCCACCAGTCGAGAGGTTAGGTCCTCTCCACCCAGATGCGTGTCACCACTTACCGCCTTCACCTCAAATTTGCCATTCTCGATGGACAGGATGGACACATCGAAGGTACCGCCTCCCCAATCGAAGACGAGAACATTGCACTGCTTGTCAATCCTCTTGTCCAAACCGTAGGCGATGGCAGCTGCGGTTGGCTCGTTGATTAGACGCAGCACATTCAGTCCCGCTAGTTTTCCAGCGTCAATCGTGGCCTGACGCTGACTTACATTGAAATACGCTGGCACGGTAATCACTGCGTCTGTCACCTCCTCACCCAAATACTCCTCTGCTATCGCCTTCATCTTCATCAGCACCATGGCTGAGATCTGCTCCGCAACAAATTGCTTTGTCTCACCACAGTGCTCTATTTCGATCTTCGGTACTTCTCCACAACTCACGACTTTGAAAGGCCAGTGTCTTATGTCGGCCTGCACCTCCTCATCGTTGAAACCACGACCGATCAGACGCTTCACGTCGAACACAGTGTTGGTGGGATTCGAGGCCGCCTGATCCTTTGCAGCATCACCGATGAGACGTTCCTTATCTGTGAAGGCCACATAACTGGGCGTTGTACGGTGACCCTGATCGTTGGCGATGATTTCCACCACACCGTCTCGGAAAACACCGACGCATGAAAAGGTCGTCCCCAAATCAATGCCGATAGCTGGCCCCGTAGACATGTCTGTGTGAGATGTGCAAGTGCTAACGTGTACAGTGTGGCTGTGATGACCTCCACAATCACTGCAGCACTTTATATCGACTGTGGCTAATCGTGCGGAGCCAATCCGCGCTGCACACCAACTATCGAAGAGCTTTCATCCAACCAGAAGACGTAACAGTTCCACACTTCTTTTCACCCAGAGAGAATGACGCACAACTGCGGCTCGGTATGAACACGTCTGCAGTGCTGTCAGCTCCGATTTTGACGTGTGGGTGGCACAATGCACCAGTGTAGACGTGCCAATTTATTGACTTATGACTGACTACATCCAGATGCCTATGAGGCTATGTAATGAGTTGGGAACATATATTTACTTATTGCCACTACCCTCCTCAACATTCTGGTTGACTTTGGCATGAAATGTCGAGCAGGAAACTGGAATGGGAATGCCACTCCAAGGCAGGAATCTGGAGTCAAGTAGAGCGCAGAAGTCCTGCATTACCCCTCCGGGTGGTTAATGGTGCTTTTTCTCTTAAAGATCATATTGCTCCAGCTAAATACAACACCTAGGACCACTAATATCACATTGCTTTGGTGTAAGGTCCACCAGGCAACTTGTGAGGCAATGTCTGATGTCATCGCATAACAAGATCTTCTACCATCATCGGTCACCTGCCATCATGACTACGTACTTCCATCCACCCCACACCACGTAGTTCCATCGCTTCTTCCTTACAATGCGACAGCTATCCCAAGCATCCTCTTCCCCTCCTTCCCCCACCCCACCCAAGGGAAGATCTCACACGCTAAGTGGAATAATTGCTACTTCCATAGTCTACTTCTAGGCGTTGGGGTCTTCAGTGTGCGGTTTCGAAAATCTCGAAAGCACTTTAAGCCCACATCGCGTGTGCCAGCGGATCCACAATGCAAGTGAATTAGATTCCACCACACATTTGGAGTCTTGCCCCAACAACCGGTGATACGATCGTTTCTGTGACCACGCTCTAGTGCTTGTTAACCATCTACATTCCTCATCACAACACCTTGAGTGAGAGACACAGCTCAGAGTACAATGACAAGCATTATAATCTAACAGATCACGGAAACGAAAAAAAATAACTTACAGTCTTGTTTCAATATTCCTCATCACAACACCTTGAGTGAGACACACTGCTCAGAGTACAATGACAAGCATCATAATCTAACATCTCAAGACAACGAAAAAAATGTGGTTTGAAGGCTTGCGATGATAGAATGCATTCTCACACAACTCTTGCTGCATTATGTTTTCGAAGGTACCTCTGTCACACCCATATTGGGTGGAGCCACTCAAGGGCCGACGAAAGGTAGAAGTGGGTGCCAGGCGAGTCGCGCGATGATTGGCTAAAGAGAGGCACACTTTCGGAGTCCTTGGGCCAGCACTCATCGCATTCAAATGAAATGCATTTGATTTTGGCGATGAGGTGGAGCACACAGGAGGACTAGGTGAAAATCGTACTAACTTGCGACACTTGTGCCGAGAAGCGGCATTAGATATTGAAGAAGCCGGAACCCAATTGGATTTCGAAGGTTGGACCTGCGAGTGGAGAAAGAATAAATATGGTGGCACTTAACGTGGCTATTCATTTGCGTGATTTGGTTGACTTCAAGTGGTCATTGGAGAATATCCTGAGAAGGCACTTTGTGTAGTTAGACCTCCCATCTCTTTGCTTTCTTGATAGGATCTATTACTATTTTGCTATGCCATGCAGCAGCACCAAAGAAATACTGGAACACCTCCACTGTGAAGTCATTGAACATAACTGTCTTAGCAATCCTACAAATGATCAGCCAGAGACAGAACTTGGATCCCCATGGGCAATACAGGTGGGAGCACGATAAAGCACGATAAAGCGCCATGGAGTTTCGCTTTCTGTCCCACCTCGCGTCTCTACGTCAATTTCAGTGCAGCTAATTCAAGACGGCGAGGAGCTCATTGACACTGACCAGCAGCACAAAGAGCAGCAGAGTTCACTTACAGACGAGCATGCAGGAACTGCGTGTCTCTTACCCACACAGCAGATCACTGAGAACTTTCGCATCGCAAACTCCTGTCTACAACCCATTTCTGGTCTGACGTATTACTCTTAAAGTAGCCTATTTTAATGGTTAATGTTTCACTCTCACTGACGTCGTCACGAAACTTGAATGGTGAGGCGATTGGAAGTGCACGGAGGCAGTCATGCTGATGAATTATTTTCCATTAAAGCCTGTCACAAGGGATTTGGTGACCATAAAGAAGAAAATTACTTTAGAACTAGGCGCAGTCTGTCATTTGTCATCCTTCTACGGCAAAGACTTTACTCCAACACTTCAGTAGAGGCATCTTCCCCATTCCGAGTCCAAAAGCTTGGCTTTTCAGTAATAAGAGGCTGAAATATGGGCTCGGGTCTTGCCACATTGGCGCTTTAAGTCGGGGCCTAAAAAGTTACATCTCGTCCACAGCTAATCGGCACATGGAAATAATATTTTGAAGTCAGAATTAGTTTGTTCGGCTAATTTCCTTATTAGCGTCCTTCCTTCCTCGTGCTCCTTTAGAAGCATGGTCTATTGCGTCACATCAAACTACCCTCCCGAGGACTGAGTTGCGTCTGTCAGGTCTGTGTTCTAGCAGTGAAGGCTGCATTTTGGCTACATGTAGCGGTTCAAGCCAAGTCAATCGCTGTCAGTGCAGTTGGGACCTGTGATGCATGCTGTACTGTTATTGGAAGCCACTTGTGTTTCCATTTTTTTTGAGATTTGGCAGCTACTTCGTGGTCCGTGGAGTCATGCTGCATGGTGACGTCGTGGCAGAGATGAGGAGATCAAGTTCAAGCATTGGCAGGTCATTTGACAGACGTGAAGCATTGGCAGGTCATTTGACAGACGTGTAGTTGGAGTGGAATGAGGACTGTGTGCACAGCAACAGTGACGCATTTCACACAGGCAATTGACAAACCTCGGAAAGGACGTTCCGACTGACGAGAGCGAGAGACTCACTTGCATCACTCATTCCCTTCGTTCAAAAGTTGACACAAGCTAGAGACTCCTCTTGTGTTGTGCTATGTTGTGTGTCACTACTTAATTTTCGAGGTTTACACTTGTGTGAGATGTTTGAGATGTGGAATGTGGTCTTGGTGGTAACGTAAGGTGTGAACGCGATTTCCCACGCAAAATTAAACACACTTTTGTGCACAACAGTTACGTGTGGGGTGATGGGCGC
This sequence comes from Taenia saginata, assembly GCA_001693075.2. Classification (NCBI taxonomy): domain Eukaryota; kingdom Metazoa; phylum Platyhelminthes; class Cestoda; order Cyclophyllidea; family Taeniidae; genus Taenia; species Taenia saginata. Next base: position 10,944 of record LWMK02000700.1, read on the forward strand.
ATACGGGTGCCCTCTACCATGGATGGTGTCCAAATCTGCGAAGTCCCACAACAAGAAGGCTTATTGGAGCACTTTCTTCTTAAACACACTAACTAATACGAGATATTCAATTGGAAAACAAGTGACATTGAGAAGTGAGTTACAAACGTGGACCAGAGATGATGTTTGGCAAGATGGGGAGCAAAATGTGGAAGAAATGCTTACAAAGTACAGTGCTGTTGGGTGAGCGATGTCAAGCCTAAGAAGTAACCTGTGTAATGATACGACCGATTTCAAAACATATTGGCACAATTTGCTTGATGAAAGTCAAATTGTTAAAAAAACACAGTCACAGATTTGGTGCAATGCTGCATTCTCGCTCATTCACTGGGTTCGTTTGGTGCCTGCTCTACGAGGCTGCACGCGTTGGATGCGAGGAGTTTAGCCCTCATTTTAGCGCGATCCGCCGAACAATCATGGCGCCAAGCGATGACAACACCCCCTGTGGTTTGAATGGGCAAGGGCAACCCACACCCTCATGTTTGAGCTTCATTAGGGAAATGCGTGATCCGCTCCCAACATAAACAACGTTTCCATAGTATTCCTTCTCTCCACTAACGGATAGCATATCAGGGACGTCGTCCAATCCTAGAGACTGGCTTCCGCACTACAAAATGTGTTGAAGAATGGCATGAACTGGCAAGATGTGTGACAATGCATAATCCGTGAGAGCAGCAACGAAGAGGGTACTCTGTAGGCTGTCACAGACTTGAAGGTAGCGCAGAGCAGCTCTACACTCGCTTGATTCATGCAGCATTTCACACCGCATAACTGATCCATCTCCACGTTGCGCATTCAACCAAGCAATGTAGTTGCATTCTACAGGGTGTTGGTGCCGCAACCATTGTGTAGCAGTAAGCGGTAGAGGGTAGAATGTAAATGAAGGAATCAAGCGTGGAGACGCGCAGAGGTCGGTTGGCGGAAGGGACAGCGACCTCCTGTACTGGCTATTTTGCTTCTTTTCAAACAAAGTAGTCTGAATCTCGTGCCGATGCGCTGTCGACCTTTTCTATGACCTTGTCCACTTCCAATGTTACTTAGACTTCCCTTACCAACTCAATTTCTCTCGGTAAGCATGCTCTGTCAGTGACCCTTAATAGCTGAAACCAGCACAAGTAGAGGCAAGCGTACTAAGGCGCCTGCGCACGTCGGTCCAGCGTTTGCCCCACAAACCAACACCACTTCAATTGTCGGACGTTGACTTAGCAACCAGTAGAAGTGTCACTTAAATACAACATCATTTCAAGCAGTTTATGCTTGATTCAATCCCGATGTTAGCCCAATTTGCTGCGTTCTTTGAAAGAGTGTTGCCACTGCACTTGGTTCCGTGCTTACTGGATGAATGCTAGATGAATTACCGTGAAAATTGCGTCAAATCACAGCCAATGCCATGATGATTTGTCAACCGAGGGTAGGCTCGCAGCTGCAATCTACAGAAGCATTTGCTACTCCTCCACGTCCACCGGACAACTTGCTACTGATAAGATATAAGCAGTATAAGACATTACGCCGAATTAATAGAAGCTTTTTGGCTGGCAATAATGCGTTGATGAGGAGCACCAATTACAAGCGAGTGTGACTTTATTGTAAAAAGAGAATGTCGCTTGATGCAACGCACCTTCCTGCAAATGCAGCAGACTCGGCAATTGATCGAGATGGGAGCTGGCAATAGATCAAAACCAAATTCGTGACGATGAATTTGCTTTCCTTAAAAGGCAACGCAGCACCAGCCTCCCTACAAGTCCACTCTTCTCAAATCGCCACTGCATGCCATGAACTACAGGGATAGTTGCAACAGGTCCTCTCCAAATCGCCGTTTCAAGTGAGGCAATGAGGAGGAAGTGTGTGACACTGACTACTCGTTTCCCTATCCATCAGAATTAAAGTGAACTGTTGTGAGTTTGCCTAATTCGTTACGCTCCTCCATCACACGAAACTGCAGCCTCATCATCCGACCGCTGCAACGCCACTACTTGTGACTCTTTTGTGCTTTCATCGCGTTGAACCCAAAACAACGCGTTGCAATGATGACTGCGTCCGTCCCAACTGCACGATTGCTCACGATTTCCATTGCGATTTTTGAATATGATTCAACTGTTTAGTAACTCAGTTTCTGACTCTACACAGACAGCGCATTTTTACGGGGTAAGAAGCTGTTATCTCAGGCAACACCTATTTCTCCACCGACATTTACAGTCCCCTACCGCATGTAGTAAACCCATTCCAATTGACTCCAATGCATCCAAGTAAGCACTTACAATGTTGCAGAACATTAAAGCAATAAAATAATCCGCATTTTCCTAATCCTAAATTCCAGGATTCAAAATTTCTTTACAACTTGTCGTTGGGTTCAACTTTTGTTCTAAAATGCAGCAACAAAATTTGTATATGCACATTTAACACTCACTACAGGAATTAAGGTAGAAGCAAACATAAAAGTTGCTGCTCCCGCTGACAAATAACTTTTGTATGTGTTTTGAAGCAAGTAACAACCAAATACAGGGATTGTAGGTGACTTGAGGGTTATTACCTTGACTGTGGCCTGCGGAGACTTCCTTGAAGGCAGAAAGAGGCACAACACTAGCAGACAGAGGGATTGGGGCTGCTGGCATGACCCGAAGGTCAGCCCACCAGGCTAGAGCAAACGCAACCCATACCAGCAGTCAAACAAAGTACTACATAGCCCCTCTCTTTCAGCGTCGACCCCGACGCTCCCCTTGGTAAACCTCCCGCGTCAGTCACCACAACGTAATCGGTGCTGGAAGAAACACCCACGAGCTAACCGTGCCAGTCATCGAAATGGAAGCGCAACTCAAGAGATGCTCGACCACCGCGTCGCTGACTCTTCTTGGCAAATTGATTGGATCTGGAGTTTTGTCCACTTCGGAAACTGAATTCAGAGTAAGAAATTCTGCCGAGCATCAGCATGTCCATAGGGAGACGTCGGAACACCGGTCACCATAAGCAGGTATGGTAGGGAAGTCTCCGCAACAAAACGTTTCCAGGAGCTTCATGGCTAATGTTGCCTCAGTTGTTGATGGAGTGTCACAGATTCTCCCATCCGTAGCGCATGAACTTCTTTCGCACCACTACAGTTTGTCACAAGCGGTCCAAACCGGGATAGAAACCCTGTCAAGTCGGGTCCGCTTTACGCTGCCACCAATGCAGCGTCTCGAGACTTCCTTGAAGGCAAACGAAGGCGTAGTATTAGGGCAGCATATATGTTCAACAAACAGGGGGATTGGGGCTGCCGGCATGGCCTGGAGGCCAGCTCACAAGGCTAGGGTGATAGGGCAGCCTAAGTGACCGTAGCCGAAACCGGCACACAAACAAACAAAGCATTACGTTGACAGCAAAGAAGATCAAATAATCGCGTCTTGTCTCTGTTGCGCTGACTGAATTTAGCAGCTGTATGGGGTTTGAGGCGTGGCCTACTGAGACTGGCATGGCAGCACCCAGTAACTGTGCATATAAGATTTACAGATTATTGAATATTATAAATAAAAAGTCACCAACTGTGTCGCGATGGCCGAGTGGTTAAGGCGATGGACTCGAAATCCATTGGGGTGTCCCCGCGCAGGTTCAAATCCTGCTCGCGACGCGTTGGCTTCTCTTTGTTCTGCTCTGTCTTCGATAAAGGCGGAAGGTGGTCTGCCACCCGGCACAGCGATTTAGCGTCGGTTCCGCGAATCGACGCCTGCACAAATTCTTAGGAGGCTGGAAGAGCCAGGAGGACGTACTTACCACCAGTCGGCTACAGATTTCCTAGACACGCGTCAAGCGCTTTACAAACAACTATCAGGCCCAATGCTCTTTCAAACAAATAACTTCTTGTTCTTACTGACATGCTAATCAATGGAAATATCTACGTCAGTACGACATTTGACTAAAAATACTTTAGTAAAAATGATTAGTTTTGTAAGTGGCGCTTTACAATGCCAAACAGACATTAGAAATGATTTTATGGTGTAATAAAATTGCGTGCCTAATGCTAAGGGTAGCAATAAATGCGATGCAGGCTGGAGCGAAAAAAATGCCAAATCGAATCATAGGAACAAAATGTGTGAATAAGCATGCACCCCACTCCCTACTGAATTTGAAATGAGTAGCATTCTGCGCACCAATGGACCATTACAGATTGCACGAACGTGGGAAACCTCATGAACCAGCCTGTTGAGGCAGCCCACTAGTCAACCACTACGTGTGTAGCACAAGACAAGCGCTAATGACAATCAAGTTGTCTTCATATTAGTGATACTAGGCTACGAATCGCCAATCACTTAGCTTTTTATTACATCCAAGAAGGCACGGTTGATCTGCTTAGAGAAGGTCAAATTGTACCGTTCCATTCCAAAACACCTGCGGTGCAGCCTCCTCCCTCGGTCTACTTAAATCATTTCAGCGTACCATGGAGGAGGATTATTACTACTTCGAAAAACAATACCAATGCCATTTCAGTAAGACCTTATCCTTCTTTTCAAATCCACCTGCACAAGAGACTTGAACACCTTACGCCTGCAAACATCAATCTATTGGCAGATCCATTCAACCATTTCCAGAAGGAACACGTCTACGAACAATACGCCACTCCACTCCACTTTATTACGTCCATCAACTTTCCATTCTCTCGATTGAAGGGCGAATCACAGCCTTTAAAGAATACCAGAGAAACATGTCAATCTGAAGGGGTGGACATCAACTCGGTTGCAACCTCTTCATTGTACTTGTCGGCCAACAACTCCAGGAAGTCCAAATTGTCAACGAATCGAAAGCCTCCAATCGGTTCCTCCTAAAAGCAGAAAACAAGAATAATCCCCACTGAAGCAATACAAGGCCACAATTTGAAAAGATGATGAGCGGTCTATCGTAACTCATGCAGCAAAGTTAAGAGGCATTTAAGCTTCCAGGTAACCCAATTAGGCACTCCTCTGTCCTCCACTGCAATCCATGGCTGCAGGCAAGCCTAAGTCACATCCAACCTTTGGCCTGTCCACCCAACCGCGCACCGACACCATCCAAGTCACACATTGACTTTGAAGTTCACTAGCTCAACGAGAGGCGCCACCGTGAGTGCCGCATGAACCAGTAAGCAACGACCGTTTCCTGTTACAACTAACACAACCATTTCGTGAGTCAATGCAGTCACCGATCATCACAATGACAGGAGAGGATAGCACAGCACTGGTGGACTTCATGAAAACGAGCCTTCTTCTCCCAACACCTCAAAATCCGCGCTTATCTCCTTAGCACAGTTGTGCTCCATTGAACCGGTGATCAGCAGTATGGCGCCTGAATGGTGCTCACGTCTCTAACACGACCGTGAGTCGTCTGCACGTTGATAACGACCCAAGGCATCGGCGTGTCTGCCCACCTCTCCAGCCTCCAGTGTCGCCAGCCAGTCTAGCAAACACTCCACCAACTCCGTACGCCCTATCGCAGCATTACCTCTCACATCTCCGCCTCACAAAACGGAGGCAGCCTTCCCTCACAGAGACAGCCACTACAGAGGCATTCACGAACGCATACATTGGAAAGTCGGAAAAGTTGGCGCACAGTTGGCACAGCACCACCGTCCTCCACACCAACGATTAAGTGACACAGGCTGCGCTGTGATGACCAGCCACATCAACAACTCTCTCCATGGCCAACAGGTAAGCACGTACACGCAGCAGTAGTGCTGCGAGGCTACACACAAGTCCCAACTCGATGGCACCATCTCACTCTCCTCACTTCATGCAAAAATGCCAACTTCTCAATTCCCACAACTTTGGCTTCCTGCCTCACAGAACAAGCAACCTCTAATGTAATCACTTCAACGAACCAACAGCACTTGTAGATGATTTTTTGCTTGAAGAGCTGTCACCAGACGCATCGAGAGGTGCCGCATCATTGCAACCGCCGAAAACACTATCATCTCCGGTCCACAGAGCAGACAAAGCAGAAGGAAATCCTCTATTTCACTCCAGTCGAGGTAATTCACATAGCACTGGTTCAACCAGCAACGCAACACCTATAATTGATAAGAGACACTCAGTGAGACAACAACTACACTTGCCATTGGCGAACATTTCAATTCACTCTCTTCACGAATTACCACTGAGGGCGAGTATCCCGACAACTGGAAGGTGTTGTACAGTTGGGGCAACTCGGATGCAAATACCATTTCGAAAAGATGGCACACTGTGTAGTGATGAGACGAGGGCATCTCCACAGCCTACAAAACACCGCTTTGCACTACACCTCTTCACTCGTGATGCATAAATGCTCACAACAGGAAAAAGGCCAGCCAGACATTGAGGAATTGCACAATTGGCTTTTAAATGTGGAAGGGAGCACCACACCTCCCAGGCCGCAAAAAACGGCAGGAACAGCCCTTCTCCCCTCACACGAGTGATCCGACCTCGCGGTAGAGCTACTTATTGCCGCCTCAATGAACCAACTTTACACAACCATGCACAACCGAGGCCAGGGAAAAACACATCCCACAATTGAAACAAGAATGTGCCATTGGCCTTACCCAAGACAGTTTGAGGCACCACATTTTGAGTGTGCAGTCACCACACTACTGATACATGCCACAAAACGATGCGCTTCTCAAAGTCGGTGAAGCTGCCAGTTGAAAAGGAAGCGAGCACAGTTTTCTTTTTAATACAAAGCCACCACTACATTATTGGTCTCCTTTCTACCTCACCACTTTATTCCCTCCAACGATATCGCAACCGTACTACTTACTACTTTCACTAGTATGGCATTAACGCTTTCAACTGGCATCTTCACGGTTCATAAACATTAAAAAAGGAATTACAAGTAAAGTAAAGTAAAATACACATTGTCTCAGGGATGGCTTCATTAAAATACACATTGTCTCAGGGATGGCTTCATTCTCAAAATGTTTCTTTCATCTTGAGAAATGGTGCCGACGACCACATTGATGACGGTGCTAAGCAAACCCGCAGTCAGAAGGTCTTTAAAATGCCAATCTCAGTGAGGTGATACCAAATCTGACCGCCACCAACCAGGGCGTGGTGCCGTTCATGGTGAGACTTGCAAGCTTTCACTACATGAGGACAATCATGTCTACCTCGAGTCCCACCACGTCTCCAAGCCCGAGGTCTGCACCACGACCACCAATAAACGCGATCAAGTTCCAACAACTTCAAGCCGATCAATATCTACGGCTCTAGAGCATGGAGCATTCTTTTCCTTACGCACAATCTGGGCACATGTCACTACAAAAAGTGATTGGTCAATGAAGCATCACCGTTGCAGACCACTGCCGCCCCATCCAATCCCTTCTCAGACCTACTTGCTCTATTAAGGATGCTGATTCGGAAAAGTTGAATTAACTCAACACCATCCTCCCCATGCAGCACATTCATCACACCATCACACCATCAGCAGTCCACAAGAAGGACCGCTCCAACCACGCCAAACAAGACGCTCAAGGACAGTGGTGGCAACTACCCTCAAAAGTGGAAGGCCACAGAGTAGTGATAACATGCTTAATCAGGTGCATATTGAACGATCTGGACATCACACACCAGAAATGCAAAAAAGAAAACACAACCCAGAAGCCTGACTGGACTTACAGCAGGTGCCCACAGGTAATGCGCAAGTGAAGTGCCCTCCACTCGGTTGAGAAAGTCCACTGCACGAACGGTACTGCCTTTGAAGAGCAGATAAACCACCGCCACAAACCAATCAAACGGCTTGAACGCCTCACCACCACCCACCTCGTGCTCCTCCACACTCCCTTCGCCTGTGAGGCTTTAGCAAAAAACAATGACCTGCCTTACCGTGGTCTGCTTGTTGAAGACTTCCTCGCGACCGTCTACTCAACCTTCTCACGTTTTTAGCATGCCACAAGAGTCCAGCCAAGTCCTGCTTGCAGCTACTGTGAGCAAGTGTCACGTCCAACGCATTCACTCGACGTCCATAGCTGAAACAGCCAAACAACCCAAAACCTGTCACCCACAATGACCACTCCCCTTCAATTCACGTCTTCTCAAATCATCCCTCACTCAATTTGGGGTAAGGCATATACCACTTATAAGGTGTGACACCAATCAAGGCATACTCGATGATCAGGCTCATGGCAACCTCCTCCCAAACTTTAGGCCTTGTGGCACCACTCGCACACCAACCTTCCTGTGACACCAAAAGTACATCAAAATTGCTCTTTTTAAATAAAAAATACCCCAAACGATAGCATCAGGCGAACTGACCACGAGGCTGAAACCATCACTTTCAAAAACGACTGCCTCTCAAAGAAGGCGCACACTTCCAAGCCATACGATAAACGAGGAATAAAAACACTTGTGCATAAAGTGGCACACTCAAAAGAACACACAACTAACACAAGGAGGGAGCAACTTGTTTTCGTCCGAGAAGTGCACGAAGACAGACGTCAAACAAGGACCCCACGTCTACAACAATCAAAGGTAGGACAAGTAATCCCACTCCCAAGGTCCTCAACGTTGCCGCTACTTGTAATTACACGGAGGAACACTTGAATTCACAAAAGGAGGAAACCAAAAGCTGTGTTTAAATAAACAAATAAATTCGTAGCAATCAAACAACTCTCAACCAAGCAGCACAGGAAATCCTTACCTAGAGTCTGCTTATTTAATTGCGGCAAAAGCTTCGCTACATTTCTTATCTTCGCCTGGAGACGCGCACACTTGAGGAGAATCGGGTGCTCTGTTTTCCAATGACCGCTGCTAGACTGCTTGACACTGCAAATGACAACACTGACCAGGCTAATACTGGTTGGTCTCTTGCAAGGCATCGGAACCGCTCCTAGGTCAGCCGCACACCGCCGACAGTGTCCGATCTGCTTCATTTTCTCCGTGTACTTCTCCATCTGGTCCGAACTCAGCGCCGCCACGATTGGATATGGATAGGGATCCGCACTATGCTAGAGAATCGAATCAACGCAACCCTGTGTAGCAGTTAGATCTCGCTGGCAGGAACAGACCAGTTACCACAAGAGACACTTGCGTAGGACTGACAGTTCCAACCTTGCATACAACACACACTGCTAGCTGGTGCGCTCTACTACTCCTCGAAGCCGACGCTCACCACGCGGGGCAGTCGAGTCGACTCACCAATTATCAAGCGCGAAACCATCCACAGAATGCCTCCACCGCTGCATGCCACGCTCAAGGCACACCTGAGCCACTCACTTACGTCATTCGCATGATGATGCCAACACTTCACTTGTGGTGGTACCGTTACTCGACCCTTCTCCCCCAAGCACTCCTGTGCATCTTCTCCTCGTCCAACTCACACAATCACGTAAAACTAACACTCTCACAAGAATTCTGTGAAGCTAGACTATGCTGCACAACGGGACAGCCCACCTCGGACTACCCTACGACTGTCCATCCAAAACGCCCAACTCCTCAATGCTAAAACTGCCTCCCGAGTCAAGTGGGACAATTGCGTGCACAGGCCAACTGACGCTTCATCACCCTCAACTGAGTCCTTCACCTTCCTCATCGTCACTCACACTTCCACTTCACCGCTCTTCGTCAACACCTCCAAGGTATTCATCTAGCCACATCAAATCCATTGCATCACCCAACAAGTGCAACTCAAAATAACTAACACAAACTATGCGAGGATCAACAACCAACCTCACAAATACCACGAGGCGGCAGCAGTCGTTCACTAGCACCACCAAGAATCGAACATTTCACAAGAAGACGGTTCCGTTCAATCAAACCTTCGTCTATTACAAATCCACCGTCCTCCGCCACCTCCTCCTCCTCCTCATCATCCAAACCGTTTCGCAGTTGGGCGTTTAGAAGCATCCGCCTTATGCCAAACCGCCATTCCAGAAGTAAAAACGTATCCAGACAACCAACAATAGCACTCAGGAACCTACAGATTCATTCCACATTCGGTCAGAAGTAGAGCACAAGGCAATCCACCTACCGGAGACCAAACATCTGCGTTTCGTCTGGACGACACAGTTTACCCAGCTTTGTGGCCGAATCCAACAGCACTGCTCGCTCCATTAACGCCTAGCATGGACGAACGTTAGTCGAAATCAACCTACACACAGGGATTTCGGAACAGTCTCAGCGCTCCCATCGGTCACTATTTGACCGCAATCCCTCCGTAAACACTCCAACACCGCTGTGAAGTTGGCAAACACACTCACCAATCGATTCAAGGGCTACAAGGTAGGAAGAAATGACCCACGTCACCTCTAGTGCTTGAATTACCCCATCTACAAGGTCACCACACCTTCTGAACCCATCTTCACCGTCTTCAGCTGATGTTGCGTCTCCACTCCCACTACCTTCCAAAAGCCTCCACACCTCCGCCAACCGATGTTCCACAAAACACGTCTTCTCCAAACTTCTCACGCCCTCACCACATGAGGCCATTTGGCTCACCAGTACATCTGCTTCGAGCCACGAATATTTCCCACCCTACAAGGCAATGAGACACTTATAACAACCCCAACCTGACCCTACTTAGCCTATCTGCTCACAAGATTCCATGGAGAAAGCAGACGCTGTGCACAGTAACTCAGCAAACCGAAGCTTTCAACCAATTCCACGCCTCTCGCAGTCTTCAACAAGGCAAAAAGGAAGGCCTCCATCGAGTTCTCAAGCATCGCCACGACGTTTAGAACCCTATAGTAGAACAATAAACAAAAACACTCAAAAGGCGACCAAGATGTTTGCAAACAAACTTTAATCAACAGTTTCATCCGCTAAACCACATTCACTCCACACCTTCGCTGACCCTTCATCACAACCCTTGCTGTGCACAGCAGGTAAATGGTTTGAATAGGCCCAAGGCACTATGTCGAACGGCTTCCAGCTTCCACCTTTCAAGCACATCTCATGCAGTCCGACACAGATGATGACAGCTAACTTGTCACACTTTCAGCCGATCAAAAAGTACACATTTCGCTAACTTAGCCACCTTCCAGTCTCAAAACCTCTTGCAAGTGTGCAACTCAGACAACTTCCATCTCCCACCCCACTTAGGCACCCCTAAAACCACACCACATAATGGAAACCAAATCTCCAGCACACTAGCACCTCAATTCAAAGCACTCGTCTATTAAACACGCAAAAAGTCATTCCATTAAATAAACACGCAAAAAGTCATTCCATTAAACCTACGAGGAATCGTTAACACTTACTCGCCCGATGTCTCGCCACGCTTCAATCTCTACAAAAGTGCAGACACGGTTTCGTTAGCAGTTCCTCCAATTGGAGACAATTACAATTGCATCCAAAACCTCACCAACACTTTCAACACCTCCAACATCACTCACCAACACTTTCAACACCTCCAACATCTTCCCTGCAACCTCAACACGAACACGACTCTGCCGACTCTGAGGAAGGAGAAGGGTTTTGCTCAACACGTCGCCAAGATGCCCCACAATCTTCGCCACTATTCCAACCAACGAACCACTTTCTCGACAAATCAGCACACTACTCACTACCGAATTAAGTACCACCACTCACTGTACACCTCACCTTGCAGCTTTCGGGTGGAGAAAGTATTCACGACCCTCCACCGTCGAACAGATGTTGGCCATGGCTTGTGATAACACACACACATTGCAACGCACCACTTCATCGCCGACTCCACTCACCTTCTGCGTAAACAAAAGAAATGACCCCAATGACATCGCACTATACTCCTCCTGCTGCTTAAGCCAAACAAGCACGTGTCCACAAAACTTCACTTACGACTTCCGCAAATTAAGCCCAACTCACCACCACATCGTCCACAAACTCTCGCATGTGGGACAGCATAATGTCCACCACCGATCGGTTAGACTCCTTCGAAAGATCCGACAGACTGGACATCTTCTTGCTCCCCTTTCTTGTTGTCCTCGTTGCCACCAACGTCTTGTCAATACTCAGTCCAAAGCACCACACAGTGGCCACCGGCGATGAAGCCAAACGCTGAAAGCATCTGTCCACCACTTGGTGGAGGCTATTCTCGCCTACAAGTTAAAGCGCTTCCGGCATTCCAAGAACCCAACAAGTAAGAACCCTACAGCTCCTGACCATTATACATAATGCAAGAAACAATGCAGGAAACCACACCAAATCTACTTCAACCACACAAACTCATCTCAGCCTACCATTGCAAAGGTTCGCATTCACCATCTTTTCATCTACATCCAGTTAAGTCCAGTCATACATCCAGTCTCTTACCATTCTTAAACTAGGAAACCTTTCCACCGACCTCATGGATAACACAAGTGCTCTCCCCTCAACTACAATGGCACCACAATTTCCACATCCCATTGGTGCCCACTCATTGGTAATACAAGGCTACTCACTCAGACTGGCCTTATCCTCATCGCACAGCCGTTTGACAACGTCTTTGCCAATACCTACGGGCAGGATTTTCCTATGCGTCTCACGGAAACACAACAAAGTTGTCAACGCATGCAGGGAGTGCAAGAAATAAGCTGCCTCCAAATGAGACCAGGAGTAGAAACCCGGCTGGCTTCCACACACCAAGGATTCTACAACAAACACACCATAATGCCTCATTCTACACGGTGTCAGACGACAGCTCTCCAAAAGGTCGCCACAGAGCAGTCGAGTAGCGCCGCGCGTCGAGGAAGCTTTCTGTGCTTCCAACCCATACGAGCGGAATGCAACATTTCACTCCCCCCAAAACGGAACCAGCAGTAAAGAAGCATGATAGTCCAACTGAAGCAGGCCACTTCATCACCATCCAAGCCGTACCGACAGGTCATTCTATGCCACAGCCACCCTCCACTACCTCTAGCAGAAACCGATTATTCCAATTCATACCTGCACAAAGTGTGGACTCGTTTGTGCAAAAAGAGAGCGCTGAAGGGAGTGGCAACTACACGCAAAAAGGGCATGCAACCTCCACAACCCCACCTCTGCCTTCTTCTCCCTCGTCTAGCCATACGTGCTAGTCAAACCTGACAGCATTCGCTTAACCACCAAACGTGCCTCAATGGCCTGTCAAACATTCCAGTGCACGCGTAAATTAGGTGGAACGTCGCTCTACACAACCAAATGCAGATTACAGGAAATGCTGGTTCAAACGGCAAAAAACCCTCGTGAATTCCATCAGTTCATGCTGTAACACAACGCAACATGAAGATTCATGGCCTGCAAGTGTGGAGGAATGCGAAAAAGCGTGCTATAATACCTAGGAACAAGTGCTGATGGTGCATCCACAGTGAGAGGAGGAGGCCATCGCCTACCCAATGCATCGTGTTCACACAAATTTCACTTGTGTAGGGAAACACACCAAACAAAGCAACACAATGCATGTCCTACCTGGCTTACGAAGAAACACGCACACACAGCTCGTCATCCACGTCGAGACCTGAGCCAAATACCAACACCGTGAAATGCCGCCTCTTCAACAATGCAAACCATCCAGCAGTGGAGCCAGAACTCACCACCTGCCTGTTTCTAGCCAGTCGGCTCAGCATCCGTCCACACCCATAAGCGCTCCTCTGCAATTAACACAACAAACACAACACTTCCACCAAAAGCACTTTCCATGCACAAGTGAGAAGGAGAACATGCTCCACCAACTCTAATGCCTAAGCGCTTTAGCCACGCCCTTTTCAAATGGAGAGTGGTCGCGTCAAAATACTCGCTACGTCCCGACACACAAGTAAAACACGACGCACTCCCTCATGAAAGCACCCACAAAGCGATCACTGCAGTCCATCTCCCGTGACGACTTGGTGCGAGAAAGCCACCTCACTTTCTTACTTCATGACAGGGTAGTATGAACTATGCAAAACCATTCAGCCTTTCAGCGTAGGCATTACCAACTTCAGACACCTACTCCAAAAACGATTAAATCAAACTCGGCTAATCAACCCACTGCAAAAACTAAAGACAAGGTCACTTCTAATGCATGAAGGCACTTTCAAAAAGGTCTTACATTACAAGTGACGCTGCATTTTTTGCCTCCAAAAAGCACAAACAGACCACCGATTTCACAACCCTACCAGTGTATCACATCTCCACCGTTGTTATGGTGATTTCCTTGCAGCAAATTTACGCCTCGCCTCCACTAATGGCTAAAGCATCACCACAAAATCCAACCAACGCTTCGCATAACAGAATGAGAGAAACACGACAAAACAAAACCCAGTCAACCAACCATCCACAGAGACAGCCACTGCGCCTTCGGATCGAGCAGCGAGACCACATGGAGTGGAGTCAACCGTCTCTCAGGCCATGAATGCACCTCCAGCGATGGTGGACAGCCAGTCAGCAGCAGAGACACCCACCGCTCCATCAACGCCTCCGTCAGTCTACATCATTGCATTGACGCAATACAGCCGCAATCGACTCCCTCAACCCACCAAACAAAGCCTGAATGCATTCACTTACTTTTCGCAATACCGCAGCCAGTTGTTCGGCAGTCGTTTGTGAAATTCATGCAGAAGACAAAACTAACAACGACATAAACCTGCATTACAACACAACTCACACCCTACCAACGATATTATGGGCTAAGAAAGATGCCACTCTCTGCTTCTAAAACATTCCAATGCATAACTCACACCACGAAGCAGCTTCTCCACTTCGCCATTGTTAACATCCAAACCGTCCGATATGGTTGGTATGGTACTTCCATCCCCAGTGCATTTCTCCTCCAGGTAATCTGCTGCACATCAAACAAGTCAACTTTAATCTCCCACAATGAACTCCCGCCCTACACAACTTCTCCACATTACCACAGCTACACAGCCCCTTCGCCTTTCTCCACCCCAACAATAGACCAATTCCCATACTGACTTCTTATCAGTCTTGCTAACCTACGCTATCACCACTTGCCCAAGCTGACTTCATGAGGCATTTCGACATCATTAACTGCAACTCACCAAGGAGAGTGTAGCACTCTTTCACATTGCCATAGGCAGATGAAAACGTCTTTGCTATGAATTTCAACGCAAAAAACTAGAAGTAGAACAACAGACAGAGTGAAAGGTTTGCAAGACTGAAGGGAGTGAACTACTTGCAGTCTAAACTTAGCAAAGCACTTTCATCAGGGCAAGCATTCAGCCTCAAGTTATCACAAGGACACTGCGAGTACCAGGCACGAGGCATGATCAAGTCAGACACAAAATACCATGCCACAGCCACAAAAAAGACACCCACCGTGTAACAATAAGCAACCAATGTCTCCTACTTGTAAGCATTAACAACCGCCACCACAAGCTGCAGATCAGTAGTGGTGAGGCCACGGAACAGCATGTCACAATCAAACTTCCTGCAAACGATACGTTGATCCAGCCGTAGTTCAAGCGCAGCCCACTTATTACCACAATACTCAACTACTCAGCGACAGGGTAGCTAAATGGCTGTCATGTCTGTCAGGCGCGATCCTGGTCGTGGTGGGCAATGTTCCCCTCCCTCTCAGATGCTTCAATGACGTACTAGATAAGCACTCTACTCTATTGTGGAAATGGCTAGCGCACCTATTTGCAAACAATCCCATTTCCAACCACGATGCGCACGCTGCCTACCAGTACTGACTTCCACACAATGAACTCGGACGACTCAACCCAACGACCAAAGCATTCCATGCCAATGCCCTCTTCCACGCCTCAAATAAACAACCTCATTCATGCAAAAAGAATTAAGGTAACTCTATCAATCAAACAGTGCCAATTCTCGCTCCATGAACTGTTCTGCGTTCTCCTATCAATACCAAACACGTAAGTGGTCCAAACAACCTTCTCGCAATCAGGCATATGTGTACCGAACCACAAATTATACCATTGCCTCCAGACAGCACAACAACAAATTCCAACTCACATTCAATTCAGCATCCTCATCCACTAAAGCATCGTAGAGACCCTGTCGAATTCCATAGGCACATGAGGCCACCTCCGGTGAACTTCCACTCTCACTTCTCCCTGGCCTATCAACTGCTCCCCTCTCTCCCGCGGCTGCTGCTGCGGGAACAAACGTCCACGCATCACACACCTGCGCCTCAATGGAGGGCATTCCCACAATCTGTCGCAGCGCCCCACGTCTCCGCTCCACATCGCTGCAGCGTGGATCCAACCACTGAGCCAACTCGGACAGGTGTTTGTGATTAGAACAGAAGCCGTCCATGTCCTGCCAATTTCGTCAACAAATCTCCACTCATGAGGCTTAAGTACAACACCTCATTCAACTAAAGCTATCACTCCGATACAACCTTTCCAACATGAATGAGCAACGGTCCGAGTGACAATGAGTGCGCCTTACCTGGGTCAATGAACTGCTCAAGGAGGATTCGAGTTCACTAAGGAGTTGGTGGGAGCGTGTCTCCTCGGCACCCTGCACTGAAGAACTTTCACAGTGAGTCGTCAAATTCTCTTCGTCCCCACCCGCCATCGCTCCACTGCTCCGTACCAACCCCACCAACTCCCGCAACAGTTTCCGACGAAACTCATTAAATCTATAAGCAGTGTAAAAAACAACATCCTTTGTCGTCAAGTCTTCGCAAACCTAAGGCAAACGTCACACATTACATCAAGGTTTGAAACAAGCAGTAGCGGCAAAAATCCCAAACACAAAACACACGCGCAAAGATCCGAACGCATAAACCAAAACCCACTACGAATGAAAAGGTTACACGCTTTTCAATACACATTCAACTTACGATCCACGTCACCTAGCACAAACTACACAACAACACAGCAAAGCTATAAAAAATCCAAATTGTTACACGAGTGGGGAGAGTCACAAGGCAAACAAAGCGAACAGACAGTGAGGAAATTACTGGCGAGACCCGACGATGCTTCCAAGCTCCGTCGCGAACTCCACGTCCTCGTCCACATCATACGACTCCAGATACTCCTTCACCTTCTCCTCAATCATTTCCCGCAGAAATGGGACGCGATCCATTTATCACATCTACGTTTCCACGAGAACACTTTTACAAACCACTTAAAACACACCAACATGATCAAGACGACCCCTGACACACCCCTTAAGACTGTTCTGCAATGCATAACTACATGCTGTAGGGAAACGCAGGCCATACTTTACAAAAGCCTAAGCTCATGACCCTAATCTAAAACAAAGACAAACTACTCATTTGTACAGAAGGCAAAGCAACGAAACAAAGGGGCGACATGATCAAATTGGGCACTGAAAATGACCAAGAGTAGGCTTCCAACCCAGTCAACAGTGCACCTTTCATAACTCCTACGCACAAACAAAAACGAACCACTCGCGCACCACCACAAACACCATATTTGAGAATTGAACAAACTCACGGTAGGGCGTATGCAGATCAGTATAAACAAAATAGGTCACAATTTAGGGTTAAAATCTCATAGCCACTGACGCATATACACCTTTAGTAGTCCATTTGGCCTTTTAAGATGCACGAATATCCGACTAATGAGTTTTCAGAGATTAAATGCCTTTTCATCCTCAGTCCAAATAATTATTGCAAAGATAAAGGGTCCAGGATTTGTGCCTTGATAGTCACTTCTAGCAGAACGCTTGCTTGAATCAGTCGGACGCGTACGGAGGCTTCTACCATTTTCTTGGCGTCCGTACGCGTGTGTTGTGCTTCGATTGCCTGGCTTAGCGCCCAGTCCAGATAGTGGGATAGCAGGGTTCCGCGGGTTGTGCTGGGCTTCTCGACGTAGCAGTGACTTCCCAGACCCCCTTTAGCTTCGCAATGCATGTTCTGTCGTCTTCGGGGAGCAGCAATGAGTTTTGCTTGTCTTTTACTGGGTCTGTGAAATCTTTTTAAGCAACAATATCATTGTGGCGTTCCAAGGCTTCCGTGAATGCAAAAGGAAGGCCTAATACTGAAACAGAATACGCATTTTTAAAAACAGAGAAAACGACTATTCGAGAGACCACATCGACGTTTTCTTTTATGCTCAATTTATTATTATGAGCATACAGTCTCGTCAGGTGGGATCGCGATCATTGAAGTACGCGTGAAACAAGTAATGGCAATGCTACCACCACCCAATCGGACGGAACTGCTCATTTTTATGGATTCTGCAAAATATTGCAGACGTTTTGTTCTAGTCTTCATTAATATTGCCAGTCCACCGCACAGGCTAACCAAAAAATACCCTCACACCTTGCACCGAATGCGGGCGTGTGCGACGCAGCCATGAAGGCCTACACTCACAAAGCTGCAAGGAAGGAAGTAAACAAGTAATCGCCTGCGCGAGTACAGGACTCAGCTAAAGGCGAGGCAGAGAAGTTCAATACAGGATGAGTTGACCACAATATACACGATGGCTAGACGCTTTGGTAACTACCTGACAGCAGAGGAGATCATAGTGGGATCGAGTCATCAGACGCTCTCGTGACTAAGAGCAACGACGAAAATTGAGGGTTCGGCTGCACTCTGGTGGGAAGAATTGCAGCAAATACGCTGTAATGCACAATAATTCCGGCAGAAGCGAACAATGTTGTAGAGGGTGGGCTATGTTTGTGCTAGTCCACCAAACATCCTGGCAGAAACTTGGGGGCTTGGGGGCTGTTGGCACAGCCCGGAGGCCGGCCAACCGGCTCAGTACAACATGGCCACCCAAGTGACCGAAATCGGCAGTTCAAACTAACAAAGTATTACACAGCCCCTCTCTTCTTTCGAGCGTCGTCCCCGACGCTCCCCTTGGTCAGCCTCCCGTGTCAGCCATCACCACGTAATCAGTGCTGCGAGAAGCACCCACGAGCTAACCGTGCCAGCCATCGCGATTCGAGCGCATGTCCCCTTGTAGTGCCATCAATTCTGCGTGGCACTCGGTGCAGCAAATGCGCCTATCTTAGTCCTCCTCTCCCACGATAATGCGGCCCAATGGAAGATGGGGGCATGAATCCAAGTTTTTTGGACGAATGGAGACACACACAAGGCACATGTTGTGATTCCAGGCTTGTCTGATGCCGTGGAAGGAACGCGAGGGTATCGTAGAACCCTGAGCGAATGGGACAATTGGGCTCCATAGGAAAGGGATGCACGTGACCCAAGTGTACAAAGCATAAAACGATGCTATCGAATGGCGTCCTGCACATTCTACATCTGCAGATGCACATTTTGGCGAAGGGAGGCGAGTTGCCTGAGAAGAGGAGAGAGAGAGAGAGAGCTTACAGAGGATGCTTGACCACAACGTCAGTGATCCTTCTTGGCAGTTGCACTGGACTTGGAATTCACAGCTAGTGTCGCTTCAGTTGTTGATGGCATCCCTGTCGAACACGAGGGCGAGGGAGGTGCCGAAGATGAACGTCGATCGCAGCCCTTCTGTTGTGGGATGTGAGGGATTCTCCCATCCCACCGCTGCCACCAATGCAGCGTCCCGAGGCTCCCTTTGAGGTAAAAGAAAGCATAGTACCGGAGGAGAATATATATTCTGGAAACAGAAGGCTTGACGGCTGTTGGCACGGCCGGGAGGCCGGCCAACCGGCTAGTACAATATGGCCACCAAAGTCACCGAAACTGGCAATTGCAGATGCGTAGATGAAGAGCACCGATTATAAGCGAATGCAGTCTTTGTCACGAAAAGAGAATGTCGTTCGAGATGCAAATCCTAGGTTGATGCAACTTACCTTCGTGTGAATGAGGCTAACTTGGTAGTCTGCCGACGTGGAAAGCCGATGTGACTCAAAACTCACTTCTCCATTAGTGGCAACGCAACCCTGACCTCCTATACATCCGCTCTCCTCAAATCCACACTGTATGTTACAAAGCACATGAGCAGTTGCATTGAGGAAATGTCGGTTCGTTGGTTGGCGAGGATGAAAATGAAGGCGGGCATTACTTGCAGCTCTTGCAATTCCAATATGATGACCTTTCAAAGGGGTGCTCTCCACCTCCCCGTACCAAGTGGGTCAACGGAAGCGAAATGCGTGACACTGGCTACCTACTTCATTCTCCGCCAAAATTTGAAGTGAGCTGTTGTGAGCATGCCATTGCCATTGCATACCCTCATTCACACGATATCTCAGCCTCTTCATTTGACCACTGAACCGACCCTCCTTGTGAATGTCGCGTATTTTGGTGACGCCGAACCCCAATTCACGCATCGTGAGGTCGGCTGTGTTCGCTCCAACTGCACAATGGCCTACCATTTCCATTATGATTCTCCACTATGATTCAACCACTTTTTAATCTGGTTTCTAGCACGGTAATGCCGGCAAATTTTCTTACGAGGCAAAAAGCCGTAAACTCAAGCAACAGCGTATGGTAGACCCGGTCCAATTGGCTCCATTGCATCCAAGTAAGCCCTTACGATGCCCTTCACACTGTCTTCCATTTGGCATGGCAGTTGCGTAGGTCATGCTAACACACAAACACGATAAGGAAAGAGAGAGGAGGGAAGTAAGCCGTGATTATTACGAGACAGCTCATTCTATCAGTGACACCATTCACAATGGTGAGAGATCTCCCAAATTTTATGCACAATTACTTGATGCGAGAGTGCGAGGCAATGTGCTTCTATCTTGGGATACATCTGGTGTCCTGAGCCATCACGTGTGTCGCAGGTAATTGAAGGAGCAAGACTAGTGCACATTATTTCCCTGCTGCCTTGATTATTCTTCTTTTGTCTCTTTGTACTTCGCTACACTAACTGATGACATCTGCAGTGTTCCACAACTCTAACACGCACAGAAGCCGTCGAATTCGAAAACTCACTCGCATATCTCTTCATAAATCGTAATGCTCTCTGCAGCCTTCACTCCTCGCGACTCTCCCTTCTGGTGTCTCTGTTCAAGAGATATGGGAATAAGAAGGGGAGGTATGTAGGTAGCATTCTGTACAGGCGAATATAAAAACCACAGTGTCAGAGTTTCGCTTTTCCGACTACAAGAGATGGCAGTTTAACTCTGGATAGAACATCAAAGCAATGTAACAGATAGACAGACTGACAGTGACGTAGAGGGGACAAGAAGAGTACACTTTGTAAATTCACTTGAGCCGCTTGAACATATTAGAGCTCCGTACCCACTAAGCGATTTGCGAGATCGGTGTTCTAAGCTTTCCTTGGTGCTAATGCAAGACACAGGAAAGAAGTAATGGATCCTGTTAGAAGGAGAGGAGCTGGAAGGCTACAGATCTGAAGTGGAGTAGAACACATCCTTGACACACATCACAATTGCCTACGCATTCTTTTACCACCACCGGTTCTACTCCTACTGCTTTTCACTTGTTTAATTCAATTTTTTCACGCTTCATGCTTCCCCTTCTTCTCACATCCAAACGACGAAGTGATTTTCAACTGTCAAAATTTGTGATTGCAACTGCAGTCCATATTTGGCAGCTATTCAGTGCTTTGCTCCCTCATTCTTTCGCAGATCCAATAGCACACTAGCTTCCACTTTCCATCCTCCACCATCCAAATTCATTACCCTTTTCCGCTGTTGAGCTCTGCTGCCGCAGTTTGTCGTCCTTTCCAACACCTTCTTCACAGTGTCAATCTCCCAGTCATCCTTTGCTGCATTGATTGGCAGGTGGTTGAGTAGGCGGACAGGTGAGGACGC
>LWMK02000701.1:0-21935 GCA_001693075.2 Taenia saginata
TAGTTTGTTTAACTCCGAGCTTTAGTAAGAGGCTGCTAAGGGCTTTCATCACTGGATGTGCGCCAAGCGGTCTCTCCATTGGGTTTTACTAGCAGTTCCCTGACCTCAGCAAAGACACGTACTCTGCCCCTATATTATGTCCTCTTGCATCTTCGGGTAAGTCTCGGAAGAGAGCATGCACATTTGGCTTCCACATCGAGCTAGTTCTTATGATCCACCCGTAAGTAACTTTATAACACTCCACGTTGGTGGATATCACCTTCTGATCTGTTTCTCTCACACGCCAATAGCAACCACTTCCTAAGTTGCTGAAGTTTGACGGAAGTGCCAATGAAGGATAACAGGAGCAAGTAGCATGACAAATGAGGCAGTTCACAGCAATCACACATCACTTTGCAGAGGAGAAATCCGATTTACTTCATCACTGATCCACGCTCTGTTGAATTGTGCCTATAAGTAGTCACTTCTGCAGCACATGAGTGATGGGCAGAAAGCGCTACCTGAAAGAATTGTATTCATCTTTCTACATCAGCCACATCACGAGCGACAATGAGCGCTCGCTGCTTTTAGAGCAATAGCCAGAATGAAGACAACTCAAGACTACTCGAACGCTTAGAAAAGCCCCTTCTGGTACGGGTAGGGCAGAATGAGTTCACTTTTTAATAGGAACAACTTAGCGCTGAGTCAAAATCGGACGGAAGGTCCTGCGGGTCCCCAAATGAGGCACTAAAGAAGGTGCAGAGAGGTGAAATGACTCTGCACTGGTTCAAAGTCAGTTTGACGAAGCAAGTTCTGCTTTTCCTCTCCTCCAACCAATTGACGTCTTTAATTAGGCTCAAAAACGAGAAGGATCCAAAGGTAAAGCAATGCAATAAAGTGTTGAGTACAAGCCTAAGAAAAGTGATGAAGCAGTGCCGAAGAAACGCAGAAGTGCTTTGAGCTCGAAACCAGTTGAAAAGCCCGCCTTTGAGCTGCTTACGCCACCTGGATAATGATGTCGATGGGGCAAATACGCCATTGCTCCTTCACCTCGTCACCAGCTCAATAGAACCCAAACAGACATACGGTTGGGTGTCACTGAATTAACAATAAAATAGCGATGCAATAAAACCGCTCGATCTTGGCCTTGGTTAAATGGCTCTGTTTTTGGGTCCGTGTTCTTACTACTAGCGATGGACATTCAAGAAGGCCCGCACGCTTCCACTTCCTCGTTACCACCAAATCGTGCCAGCATTGCAAACGCTCAGTCTCCGTGATCTCAAAACTGGGGCTCTTTCTGATAAAACCTTGCAGCTTTCAGCAAAGAAGTGACACAGTTCAAACTATCAGCATTGTTGCGAGGTGCGAGGTTGGAATCCAACTTCATTTCACTCCCTAAGATGCAAAGAGGGGAACGCGAAGCTAAATATAATTGACTTGAGGAAAGTAAATCGCTGTCTTTAAAGACTCAAGCGTAATTCGATCAGTTACAATCAAAGGCTTGATGGCACACGCTGCTGCAGAAGTCAAGAAGTTGGAGATGTTTGGTGGTGCTATCCTATTCTTCCCAAATCTTGCAAGAAGGACACTGGTAAATGCTCTGAATTCTTTGCTTGCAATTTTAAAATGCACCATCTTCTGCGGCATTGGTTCAAGTAACGAGCATCAGCTATCTAGGCCTGTTATAGTAAAGTTTCTCTAGTTTGCATAGCATTACGTTACGAATTAATTGCGTGGGTGTCTAAACGGTGGACGTAAAACTGATTGCGTGCACCCGCCCCCGTTCGAAAGCAAGCATTGAGGTTGAATAATGAACAGACCTATCGAGATGCCTATAAATTGCCGCGTAGGGGGGTACACAAATCATTCCTCCCACAATCAGCACCAACTCTGCATTCGTACACCATGTATTCGTTACCGACTCCAATCTGTATGTTTCTTCTCCTCGCATCTGCACCACACCCCGACTTTACCGCGGCTTCGCCGATTGGTGAGGCTGCGCTGAGGCCGAAGGCGAACCACTCCAACTTGCCAGACTTTCCAGCGGCTGAAGACGTAGCCGAGGGTGTAATTGAGAATGAGGCGTTCAATGAACTCGATGAAGGTGACGTGAGCGAGGATTTCCTCATGCCAGCTGGGTTTCGTCGTCTTCCAGCATATTATAACTGTATCTATGATCGCAATTCCAAAAGCCTTCGATGCTTCCCGAGCCCACAAACTATTTTTCCTCGTCACTGACCACTTTTCCTCATTTGGCTTCTTACAAACTTATTTTGTAGAATGGTTGAATGGATCTGCTCTGTTTCATCTTTTGTCGTGCAAAACTGTGAAAAGCCACAGCTCCAGCGTTTGTATTTCTCTCACCACTGTAACAGGAGCATCTCTTTCCAAAAAACCTCTTTGATGTGCATTTAGTCCTGAATCGCTGCATGTTTTGAGTCCATAGTTTTGTAAAGGGCAATAGTGAATCTCGAAGTTAGGAAGAAATTACTGTGATGTGCGCTTGAGCATTGAATGAATGGGAGAAGAGGGATGGTATAGAGGATCCGTCAGTACTTGTCTAGAGCATAAATATTACAGGGAATCTGTTGCTCTGATGAAATAAACCGTAGAAATTGCAACATAAATCACCGCCTACTCGAAGCACATAATGGAAGAACGATGGGAAGTGAACGGCAGGTTGGAGAGAAGTAGTGCAGTGGATGCAGCTTTGGTGCATGCAAATACGCTTTGAGTAGAAGCAGGACTGAATGTCGTGTTTCCACTCAGTGGCTTCATGGGAATGTGTGCATTCTGTCTGGCCCAAGCACTAGCTTCGCATCGCATTACAAATGCGAGGGGCAAAAGTGAGTGTAAATCAACAAGGTAGGACATTCTGTAGGCGTAGTTGACTGCAATGCAAGCACTGGCTTGGAGCAGAACTGCACTGACACTGGCACAATGACAAGACCCTTGCCACGATAATCATCAGATGACAGACCACTAATAGGCAGCAATTCGAACCATTTAAATGCATCGTAAACAGTGCAGTTTCATACGTTTTCGTCAAAGAAATCTAGCAAATGGCTATCAAAAAAATTAGACCCATTTAGCATGAAAATACCTCTTGCCTCACGTTCCTTGAGCACACCTGACACCTCCACCCACCCTGAACACCGGCCTCATCGTCGTTCACAAGGAGAAGGTGTCTGTATTTTCAGTTCCTATGTCAACTCAACGTTCTCTGCGATAGAGTTAAGGACAGACCAGAGGTGGTAGCGATCGTCTTCTCCAAGCGTGTGGACAGACTAGTCGTCTAGCGAGTGCGTCAAGTAGGGGCAACAATTGCGTGCCTGAGACCCAAAGTTCATGCCAAAAATACTTTGGGAATTTAAAAGAGAGACAGAAGAAATCTGTTGCCTTAATAAACTAAGTTGCAGGAACTGGGTTATGACACCACTGTTAACCGCAAATGTTTGGGATGAATGAATGAATGAATGAATGAATGAAGATAAAGTGGTAGGCCAGTGAGATCTTTTAGGAAAAAGGAGATGAACTGTCACATTGCTAATGTAAAGCTTCGAAGCTGAATTGAAATTGTTGTTCAAAAACACCACTGACAGCCATGCCGAGCATTCCATTCAACGATATTTTACATTTGAATTATTAACATCCATCGGTGGTCTTGCAAGAATTTAGTCCATCTTGTTTGAAAGCGAAGAAATGTTAATGTGAGTGATATTGAAAGGAATGCGATCCCATTTTCTCAAGATTAGCACGCTTCATCTCTTAATTTGTAGCAACACGATGCACGGCGAAGGAACATCACGGTATTTTGGGCATAAATATTTTATGGTTAAATCATTTTTTCAAAATGCTGATAGGGAATCTGTTGGCAAACGCTTGGTAGTTTAAGTGGCCCAGAATCGACCGAATTGTCGTTTGCATTGCCCATGTCAGCATTGCAAACCACTCGTGCCCTCTCAAAACCGTCACTAGGGATTACTTTCCGCAAAACTCCAGTGAAATTGATACCAATGATTGTGAAACTATCGGTCACATTTTGGGTCACGACTTTTCCATACATATACCAGGCAACCAAACAGACTTGCATTAGTTCAAGGACATATCCACTTTGGTATCTTGGCAAGAATAGCTTGGCAGTAAAATGAATATGCTAACTCTCTGGATCCGCCCACGATCGGTCATAAACATTGGAGTTGAAGGCTAAGCAGAGTAGTCTATAGGTAATCGCGTTAGGGCTACGCTGGGCATTCCGCTCTCAATCAGTGCCAGCAGGCAATTGATCTCGACTCTAATCTGCATGTTTCCTCTTCTCGCATTCACATCACGACTCGCCTTTACCGCCATTGCGACTGATTACGAGGCAGTGCTGAAGCTGAAGACGGGCCTTCTCGAGTATGAAGAAGTGACCATGATTGCGGTTGAGAACTGGGCATTCAATGAGCACCATGAAGATGCTAAAATCGAGGGTGCTCACATTCCAGCCAAGTTGCGTAGTTGTTGGATAAAACTAACCGTGGTCCTTGTCGCAGAAATGGAAACCGACTCTGCCTTCCACGTCTAAGCTATCCTCCTCGTCTTCTTAATATACCGTCTGCATTCGTTTGATCTCAGCAGCGCAGTTTACAATGTACCTGAACTGGTTTTTTCAATCTATTCCACTTTGTATCAAGACTTAGTAATGCTACGACATAACTTCCAAAATTTGTACCACGTTAATGCAGGTCAGGATACCAGAAGCTAGCGTCTCAGCACCACTTTATTTACTTGTGCAAACATTCCCAATTATGTGTAATTTAGATTTGCCCTCTTGTTTGACTCGGACAATTCTAGCCGCAGGCCAGTGTTCAATCCTCTGTTCGGCCACTCATTGTAAGGGTCGCAAAAGGGAGGGAGTTTCTACATTGCGTACTTTAAAAGAAGAAGAAGGAGGTGAGGAAGGGAAGCTAATGGGGTGGGATAGCAGGCAGGAAAAGAGGTTACTTGGAGACAGAAGGGCCATGACTCATTAGGCCGGCAAGTTCCACATCACTCTAGAGGTACTGTAGGTTAAAGAGACGACCGTACTGCAACCACTTTTGATCAAAAGATTAACCACATATCTGGTTCAGAGCTTGCGCCTAGTAAGAGTATGTTTGCTTTGGGGATGAAAGAAGAAAACAGGGAAATTAGCTAACAAGATACTTGAGGAAATGTTCGTTGACGTTGGAGCATAATCCACCTTCCTAACTAAAATCCGCGTTAGCTAGCACCGATAGAAGCGTCCAGAATCCCAAATTAATTATCTTGTTTATGAAGAGTGCCCCAGGCAATCGGTTGCAGTTCCTTATTAAGAAGCAGTACTACGTTCGAGTGGGTGAAGAGCTCGTCGAGCATCCTGAACCAAGTCAAGACAAGAATCTGGGCACAAAATGTGCTGATCGGTAAGGTGAAGGAAGACAGTTAAGCATTCTCGTGTGACAAGGCAAGATGTAGAGGTTTACTGACACCAAATCTCTGCATTGGTAACAATTTTGCACCTTAGCATTGGATGGAAGGCGTGGTGAGTGACTCTGTTTGATTGCAATAAACACCAGCTTAACTCAGTAGAAGTTGTGAATGAAGAAATCCTGTGTCTGCAGAGTGGATAGGTTTAGTGAATTCCTACTCAGGTGTAGGGGATTGTGTTTTTTTAGTTGAACCCGAAGCACAAAGTCTCCTTTGGGGTTGCAAACTCATGAAAGCATTTTCATCATGTCCTGGTTTCTACCTTTTCTTTAGTGGACCCGATTTTCATGTGATACGTGCAAGTCATCTTCACTTCCATTTGGATGCAAAGTAAAACAATAGTCAAATTGGAATCATTATTATTGGCACACGCATTTGTGGCTTGTATAACTAAAAGCAAAGTGAATTGAAAAGCGTACTCAGTGCTGACACGGTTGGGCTGGATTCGAGTCCTGCCGATCAGCTGTCCTTTTGTCTAAAAAGGCGGTTCTACGCTACGTTGGGTTCTGTACCATGTCAGTTGGGGGTTAGGGGCACCGGGGCCACATGACCTACATAGTTGGATTCGAGTGTGTGGTCTCAGATTAGGTAAAACCGAGGACACAACCACCACCCATGACTTTGCAAAGGCCCAACTTATTGCAAGCTGTTCATTCACAGGTGGATCCAGTTGCCTTCTTGCGAGTACAGTCCTTTACTTTGAGTCAAGTTGTTAGAACGCCGATTAGCAAATGAAGTCAGATATTAATGGTGGATACAGAGTACATCCACTCTCGACATTGTCTTGAAGGTTGTGATCGTTGAAGTTACCCAAGGTGGATGAGCGCAAACGTCAGAGCTATTGCAATGATAAAGTCGATAACAAATTTGACACAGATTGACTGCGTGCTGCCCTATGTACGATCTTTAAGCTGAAATGACAACTGATTCGAATTACTAATTCAAAAAGTGGCTACGAGCACATAACATCTTCCAAACGACCACTGAAATTAACCAGTTTGAGTTATAGTCGGCTCAATGAGAACTGTAAAGAAGGATGTGTGACCTTTTGGAGCCTACAGGTTGTCATGAAGGAGGATTTGTCTCAATCTCGCAGAAGGCGAGGGAGGCAGAGATTGAGGTGGTGTTACGGGGTCGAGAGCCGGTGGAGGCTGTTTTGCGGGCCACGAAGGCGGGCGTCTTATGAAGCATGTTATTCGGGACGTTATTTGAGGCGATAGCGACTGAGGTGGGGATGAAAGTTGGTGTTGGGACGACAGTGTTAGTGGACTGTGAGAGCTGTTTGCCAGCACCGCCTGCCAACGGGCTCGGAGGGCCGGCGGAAAAACTCTTCGGCGAGGTGGGTCCTCCGATCAGGCCAGCTTCGCTGATTTACCTAGCTCAAACAACGCGGCATCGTTATTAATCTATAGGAGACTTGAACGGTGCCAGGACGAACACGCGTTCGGTGGGAAACGTGTGTTTGCGCCGTCGGCATGGTGGCTAGTGGGTGGATATTCCCAACCTCTGCAGTGAATGGCACTCCGTGCTTGTCGTCGACGTGTGGCGCTGGGAGGGTACGAAGCCTTTTGCTACAGTTGCGCCCTCCACTAATGTCTTTCATCGCTGCGAGTGGGGCAATCCTGTGGCAGGAGGAGGCACGGGTGCAGGCAGTGCTTTAAAAGAGGTTTTCCACTTCCAAATGTTACCCCTAAGATGCCCTCCCTAGACTTAGTGTTAACTGTACTAGCCATGGCAATTTACGTTATTACCCCAACTTCGACTCTTCTTGATTGCCCTTGCACGCCTACACTACGAGCCCCGCGCTCCTTATCGGGATTACTTTTCGTTGGTACGCACGACCTTTATCCCATATCACCAAATCGTTGTCAGAAAGTCGATTGTTTGGATCTAAGGTGATAATGATTTTGCACGACGGTTAAAGTTTGTGTTTTTCGAGACGACACAGCCACTACAATTGGGTGAGACTACTCGAGAGAAAGAGACAAAGACCTTTGAGACAACATCATGTGACTGGGTTGCGAGCGGTGAGACCGCCGGAGGAGGAGAAGACGACAACTCACCAATCAACAGTGCAGAGAGGGGAGACAGGGGTA
Organism: Taenia saginata; assembly: GCA_001693075.2. Taxonomy (NCBI): domain Eukaryota; kingdom Metazoa; phylum Platyhelminthes; class Cestoda; order Cyclophyllidea; family Taeniidae; genus Taenia; species Taenia saginata. The sequence continues at coordinate 7,566 of LWMK02000701.1, forward strand.
TGGTCGACCAACGTTCACTGTTCACTTGGCTCCACTATACCTACCCTGGGGCTGTTTTGGCTCCCTCGGTAAGGCTGCTCATCCACCATCCCACTGACTCAGTGATGACAGCACCCTGAGTCAGCGGATATGCGGACTGGGGGTGGAGGTGAGGAAGAGCAACAAAGTGATGGTTTTGTGTGTGCGTGTAGACTAGCTGTATAAGATAAAAAGAAGAGGAGGTAGAGAAATGGTTAGGAGGCCCTAATTTTCTCGCCATAAATGGCAAGATTAAAACAGCGGAGGCGCTGTGAGCGGTCGCAGTAGCAGCAGCATGAAGAGATGGAAACTAGACACTAGTTATGAAGAGTGGGATAGTGGGAGGAGAGGAGGGTAAAAAAGGCGTTAGTTTTGGGTCCAAGAAAGTTGAGCAACTCCGACTCGTGAGAACGCAGCAATTTTGAGAAGCCCATGAAGCCAGTAGGCTGCGGCATGGCATATGTGCTCCGAGGACACATCTTGCACACCCGCTAAGGAGAATTAGGGGTTGAAGGCGGATGGGGCGAGAGAGAGGTAGTACTGAGTTGGATAGATGGAATGGGAGACTGGTGGTTAGGCCGCAGATCGCAATGCAGCACAGCACAGCAGCCACCGTTGTGAACATTGGGCTGGAAACCGCCACGCCTAACCGACTTCCACAAGACACGAAGGCTTTAGCTTCATGAACCTCAAAAGCAAACAGTCACCAATGGTGGACACCTCAAACGCCTTAACCGTGCCACCAAATCTGCATAACTTCAAGTTTTCCAGGCACTACCTTAGCATAACCCTGGAAACGTCTATACGTAGCAGGGAGCCATGCCGTAAAAAAAGGCAGATTCGAATTATCGAAAATCGCTCACATCTTTTGCGAACTCGGTCCGACTACAGCGCCCCTAAATAGGTCATTTCTGGTCGTAAGTGTGAGCCCTGTGTAAGTCATCTAGTCGAGCAGTCTATGCGTTAACAGCAGGAGAATCCCCCAAGCCGTCACTAAAAGTAACTCAGACACCAAATTGGCGAATGTTGGCAAACGCACAGCATAACACTTGGCACGTACTCATAAAGTTGATTGCTTCCACAAAATCCAGCAGGCAGGCCATTCGTTATTACCGCGTCGACCTCTCCTGTCCACTTCAACCTTGCATTCGGCGCCATAATCAGCAACTGAAGGGGACTGGATTAACTTAAGTGCAACTGATTTACCACCTTGCTTTAACTTGTTGATGAAAAACATTCAACAAAAATAAACTAAGTGATTCTTTCGCCCTCCGACATTGCGTGAAAACTAGGACCAGCTTTGATAGACGATTGGGCAGTGTGAAAATTGCAGAGAAAGGGTGCAGATCCACGAAGGCAATTGGTACGACTTTACGTTCGACCAGAACTTCCTGTGAGAAGCAAGTGCATACAACAGTGCATTTTCTGGCCCTCGGTTAATCATAACTATTGTTGAGAGTAAAATTTCCCCTTGCTAAAGAACTCGCAAATATGACAGTAGAAGGGTGCGTACAATGCGCACGAAGAACGAAGCCAATTGAGAGGACTAACACACAAAGTCAAATTAGACTATTCTAGCCTTCCCCAAATCTGTCTCCCACATCTGTGGATGGAGTCCCTGAGTACGGTTACAAATGGAACTAATCTTATACTGGTAGGTCTCTTAGTTCTTCAAGGGTAACACCAGTGCCAAGAAAAGGTAAAGCTTTAGCCAGCTAGCCAGCTAGTACAATATGGCCACCCGGGTGACCGAAGACGGCAGTTCAAACAAACAAAGTATTACAGTAGTGTATTAATTTTAGCAACCCAGACCAGCCTTTCTCTACAATTTAAGCTCTTGTAATAATTTGTTTGTTCAAACTGCCGGTTCCGGTCACTTGGGTGGCCATATTGTACTAGCCGGTCGGCCGACCTCCGGGCCGTGCCAACAGCCCCCAAGTCCCCATGTTTCCAGAATATATGTTTTGCCCAAGAGCTATGCCTTCATTTACCTTAAAGGAAGTCTCGGAACGCTACATTGTGTGGTAGCCGAAAGCGGGCCCTACTTTAACAGATTTTATCCTTCTCCATTTTGCTGTGGCAAACTTTGGCGGTGTGAAAGAAGTGCATGTGCTGCGCATGGGCGAACCTCTGGCATCCCATAACAGAAAAGCTAAGATCGACGTCCATCTTCGGCATCTCTCTTACTCACGTGTTCTGCAAGGAAGCTATTGACGACTAAACGACACTAGCCGAGAACTCCATGTCCAGTAGAACTGCCAAGAGGGATCAGCGACGTTATGGTCAAGCAGACTAATTGTTCTCAGGACGGACTGTGTTACTGCTGGATGCCTTGGTTTATCGTTAGGCAGCGGCCGGCCAACGTTTACCCACAACTACCTCGTTTTTGCTGCTGTTTTTGCTTTGTCCTAGTTCGCTAAGAAGGGTGATCTTGTGTTTTGGACGTGTGTCCGAGGTGTTTTTATTAATAAATAGGAAAGTAATCCCCTACCTCGTGTGGTTCCCGAATGAGACTATTTGTGCTACTGCAACCCGTCGACTGTTATTGCGGTTTGTTTGGGAGCTTTTGCCAACCCTCTCCAGTGGCTAAGCAACCCAGTTATTTATTTATTTTTAATTAGAATGGGCAGTGACACCAGCAAATGACACACGTTTGCTTACCGCTTGTTCTGCTGCTGGCGAAATCTCGTTTTCCTCACCTCCCTCCCACTATGTTTTGCGTACCTATCGGCTGCATACATCGACCGACCAAGCGGCATAACTGTCAGTCTCTTACTAAAGCTCGGAGTTAAACAAACTAATATGGTCAAGCAGACTAATTGTTCTCAGGACGGACTGTGTTACTGCTGGATGCTTTNTGCCAAGAGGGATCAGCGACGTTATGGTCAAGCAGACTAATTGTTCTCAGGACGGACTGTGTTACTGCTGGATGCTTTGGTTTATCGTTAGGCAGCGGCCGGCCAACGTTTACCCACAACTACCTCGTTTTTGCTGCTGTTTTTGCTTTGTCCTAGTTCGCTAAGAAGGGTGATCTTGTGTTTTGGACGTGTGTCCGAGGTGTTTTTATTAATAAATAGGAAAGTAATCCCCTACCTCGTGTGGTTCCCGAACGAGACTATTTGTGCTACTCCAACCCGTCGACTGTTATTGCGGTTTGTTTGGGTGCTTTTGCCAACCCTCTCCAGAGGCTAAGCAACCCAGTTATTTATTTATTTTTAATTAGAATGGGCAGTGACACCAGCAAATGACACACGTTTGCTTACCGCTTGTTCTGCTACTGGCGAAATCTCGTTTTCCTCACCTCTCTCCCACTATGTGTTGCGTACCTATCTGCTGCATACATCGACCGACCAAGCGGCTTAACTGCCAGTCTCCCATTCCATCTATCCAACTCAGTATGTCCACCATTGGTGACTGTTTGCTTTTGCGATTCATGAAGCTAAAGCCTTCGTGTCTTGTGGAAGTCGGTTTGGCGTGGCGGTTTCCAGCCCAATGTTCACAACGGTGGCTGCTGTGCTGTGCTGCATAGCGATCTGCGGCCTAACCGCCAGTCTCGCAATCCATCTATCCAACTCAGTACTACCTATCTCTTGCACCATCCGTCTTCAACCCCTAATTCACCTTAGCGGGTGTGCAAGATGTGTCCTCGGAGCAAATATGCCATGCCCCAGCCTACTGGCTTCATGGGCTTTTCAAAATTGCTGCATTCGCACGAGTCGGAGTTGCTCAACTTTCTTGGACCCTAAAACTAACGCCTTTTTTACCCTCCTCTCCTCCCACTATCCCACTCTTCATAACTAGTGTCTAGTTTCCATCTCTTCATGCTGCTGCTACTGCGACCGCTCACAGCGCCTCCGCTGTTTTAATCTTGCCATTTATGGCGAGAAAATTAGGGCCTCCTAACCATTTCTCTACCTCCTCTTCTTTTTATCTTATACAGCTAGTCTACACGCACACACAAAACCATCACTTTGTTGCTCTTCCTCACCTCCACCCCCAGTCCGCATATCCGCTGACTCAGGGCGCTGTCATCACTGAGTCAGTGGGATGGTGGATGAGCAGCCTTACCGAGGGAGCCAGAACAGCCCCAGGGTAGGTATAGTGGAGCCAAGTGAACAGTGAACGTTGGTCGACCCTACCCCTGTCTCCTCTCTCTGCACTGTTGATTGGTGAGTTGTCGTCTTCTCCTCCTCCGGCGGTCTCACCGCTCGCAACCCAGTCACATGATGTTGTCTCAACGGTCTTTGTCTCTTTCTCTCGAGTAGTCTCACCCAATTGTAGTGGCTGTGCCGTCTCGAAAAACACAAACTTTAACCGTCGTGCAAAATCATTATTACCTTAAATCCAAACAATCGACTTGCTGACAACGATTTGGTGATATGGGATACGGGTCGTGCGTACCAACGAAAAGTAATCCCGATAAGGAGCGCGGGGCTCGTAGTGTAGGCGTGCAAGGGCAATCAGGAAGAGTCGAAGTTGGGGGCAATAACGTAAATTGCCATGGCTAGTACAGTTAACACTAAGTCTAGGGAGGGCATCTTAGGGGTAACATTTGGAAGTGGAAAACCTCTTTTAAACCACAGCCTGCACCCGTGCCTCCTCCTGCCACAGGATTGCCCCACTCGCAGCGATGAAAGACATTAGTGGAGGGCGCAACTGTAGCAAAAGGCTTCGTACCCTCCCAGCGCCACACGTCGACGACAAGCACGGAGTGCCATTCACTGCAGAGGTTAGGAATATCCACCCACTAGCCACCATGCCGACGGCGCAAACACACGTTTCCCACCGAACGTGTGTTCGTCCTGGCACCGTTCAAGTCTCCTATAGATTGATGACGATGCCGCGTTGTTTGAGCTAGGTAAATCAGCGAAGCTGGCCTGATCGGAGGACCCACCTCGCCGAAGAGTTTTTCCGCCGGCCCTCCGAGCCCGTTGGCAGGCGGTGCTGGCAAACAACTCTCACAGTCCACTAACACTGTCGTCCCAACACCAACTTTCATCCCCACCTCAGTCGCTATCGCCTCAAATAACGTCCCGAATAACATGCTTCATAAGACGCCCGCCTTCGTGGCCCGCAAAACAGCCTCCACCGGCTCTCATCCCCGTAACACCACCGCAATCTCCGCCTCCCTCGCCTTCTGCGAGACTGTAACAAATCCTCCTTCATGACAACCTGTAGGCTCCAAAAGGTCACTACATCCTTCTTTACAGTTCTCATTGAGCCGACTATAACTCAAACTGGTTAATTTCAGTGGTCGTTTGGAAGATGTTATGTGCTCGTAGCCACTTTTTGAATTAGTAGTTCGAATCAGTTGTCATTTCAGCTTAAAGATCGTACATAGGGCAGCACGCAGTCAATCTGTGTCAAATTTGTTATCGACTTTGTCACTGCAATAGCTCTGACGGTTGCGTTCATCCACCTTGGGTAACTTCAACGCTCACAACCTTCAAGACAATGTCGAGAGTGGATGTAGTCTGTATTCACCATGAATATCTGACTTCATTTGCTAATCGGCGTTCTAACAACTTGACTCAAATTAAAGGACTGTACTCGCAAGAAGGCAACTGGATCCACCTGTGAATGAACAGCTTGCAATAAGTTGGGCCTTTGCAAAGTCATGGGTGGTGGTTGTGTCCTCGGTTTTACCAAATCTGAGACCACACACTCGAATCCAACCATGTAGGTCATGTAGCCCCGGTGCCCCTGGCCCCCAACTGACAAGGTGCAGAACCCAACGTAGCGTAGTACCGCCTTTTTAGACAAAAGGACGGCTGTTCGGCAGGACTCGAATCCAGCCCAACTGTGTCAGCACTGAGTACACTTTTCAATTCACTTTGCTTTTAGTTATACTAGCCACAAATGTGTGTGCCAATAATAATGATTCCAATTTGACTATTGTTTTACTTTGCATGCAAATGGAAGTGAAGATGACTTGCACGTATCACATGAAAATCGGGTCCACTAAAGAAAAGGTGGAAACCAAGACATGATGAAAATGCTTTCATGAGTTCGCAACCCCGAAGGAGCCTTTGTGCTTCGGGTTCAACTAAAAAAACACAATCCCCTACACCTGAGTAGGAATTCACTAAACCTATTCACTCTGCAGCCACAGGATTTCTTCATTCACAACTTCTACTGAGTTAAGCTGGTGTTTATTGCAACCAGACAGAGCCACTCACCACGCTTTCCATCCAATGCTAAGGTGCAAAATTGTTACCAATGCATAGATTTTGTGTCAGTAAATCTCTACATCTTGCCTTGTCACACGAGAATGCTTAACTGTCTTCCTTCACCTTACCGATCAGCACATTTTGTGCCCAGATTCTTGTCTTGACTTGGTTCAGGATGCTCGACGAGCTCTTCACCCACTCGAACGTAGTACTGCTTCTTAATAAGGAACTGCAACCGATTGCCTGGGGCACTCTTCATAAACAAGATAATTAATTTGGGATTCTGGACGCTTCTATCGGTGCTAGCTAACGCGGATTTTAGTTAGGAAGGTGGATTATGCTCCAACGTCAACGAACATTTCCTCAAGTATCTTGTTAGCTAATTTCCCTGTTTACTTCTTTCATCCCCAAAGCAAACATACTCTTACTAGGCGCAAGCTCTGAACCAGATATGTGGTTAATACTTTGATCAAAATTGGTTGCAGTACGGTCGTCTCTTTAACTTACAGTACCTCTAGAGTGATGTGGAACTTGCAGCGCAAGCTCTGAACCAGATATGTGGTTAATCTTTTGATCAAAAGTGGTTGCAGTACGGTCGTCTCTTTAACCTACAGTACCTCTAGAGTGATGTGGAACTTGCACTCTCACAGTCCACTAACACTGTCGTCCCAACACCAACTTTCATCCCCACCTCAGTCGCTATCGCCTCAAATAACGTCCCGAATAACATGCTTCATAAGACGCCCGCCTTCGTGGCCCGCAAGTGGCCCGCAAAACAGCCTCCACCGGCTCTCATCCCCGTAACACCACCGCAATCTCCGCCTCCCTCGCCTTCTGCGAGACTGTAACAAATCCTCCTTCATGACAACCTGTAGGCTCCAAAAGGTCACTACATCCTTCTTTACAGTTCTCATTGAGCCGACTATAACTCAAACTGGTTAATTTCAGTGGTCGTTTGGAAGATGTTATGTGCTCGTAGCCACTTTTTGAATTAGTAGTTCGAATCAGTTGTCATTTCAGCTTAAAGATCGTACATAGGGCAGCACGCAGTCAATCTGTGTCAAATTTGTTATCGACTTTGTCACTGCAATAGCTCTGACGGTTGCGTTCATCCACCTTGGGTAACTTCAACGCTCACAACCTTCAAGACAATGTCGAGAGTGGATGTAGTCTGTATTCACCATGAATATCTGACTTCATTTGCTAATCGGCGTTCTAACAACTTGACTCAAATTAAAGGACTGTACTCGCAAGAAGGCAACTGGATCCACCTGTGAATGAACAGCTTGCAATAAGTTGGGCCTTTGCAAAGTCATGGGTGGTGGTTGTGTCCTCGGTTTTACCAAATCTGAGACCACACACTCGAATCTACCTATGTAGGTCATGTAGCCCCGGTGCCCCTGGCCCCCAACTGACATGGTGCAGAACCCAACGTAGCGTAGTACCGCCTTTTTAGACAAAAGGACAGCTGTTCGGCAGGACTCGAATCCAGCCCAACTGTGTCAGCACTGAGTACACTTTTCAATTCACTTTGCTTTTAGTTATACTAGCCACAAATGTGTGTGCCAATAATAATGATTCCAATTTGACTATTGTTTTACTTTGCATGCAAATGGAAGTGAAGATGACTTGCACGTATCACATGAAAATCGGGTCCACTAAAGAAAAGGTGGAAACCAAGACATGATGAAAATGCTTTCATGAGTTCGCAACCCCGAAGGAGCCTTTGTGCTTCGGGTTCAACTAAAAAAACACAATCCCCTACACCTGAGTAGGAATTCACTAAACCTATTCACTCTGCAGCCACAGGATTTCTTCATTCACAACTTCTACTGAGTTAAGCTGGTGTTTATTGCAACCAGACAGAGCCACTCACCACGCTTTCCATCCAATGCTAAGGTGCAAAATTGTTACCAATGCATAGATTTTGTGTCAGTAAATCTCTACATCTTGCCTTGTCACACGAGAATGCTTAACTGTCTTCCTTCACCTTACCGATCAGCACATTTTGTGCCCAGATTCTTGTCTTGACTTGGTTCAGGATGCTCGACGAGCTCTTCACCCACTCGAACGTAGTACTGCTTCTTAATAAGGAACTGCAACCGATTGCCTGGGGCACTCTTCATAAACAAGATAATTAATTTGGGATTCTGGACGCTTCTATCGGTGCTAGCTAACGCGGATTTTAGTTAGGAAGGTGGATTATGCTCCAACGTCAACGAACATTTCCTCAAGTATCTTGTTAGCTAATTTCCCTGTTTTCTTCTTTCATCCCCAAAGCAAACATACTCTTACTAGGCGCAAGCTCTGAACCAGATATGTGGTTAATCTTTTGATCAAAAGTGGTTGCAGTACGGTCGTCTCTTTAACCTACAGTACCTCTAGAGTGATGTGGAACTTGCCGGCCTAATGAGTCATGGCCCTTCTGTCTCCAAGTAACCTCTTTTCCTGCCTGCTATCCCACCCCATTAGCTTCCCTTCCTCACCTCCTTCTTCTTCTTTTAAAGTACGCAATGTAGAAACTCCCTCCCTTTTGCGACCCTTACAATGAGTGGCCGAACAGAGGATTGAACACTGGCCTGCGGCTAGAATTGTCCGAGTCAAACAAGAGGGCAAATCTAAATTACACATAATTGGGAATGTTTGCACGAGTAAATAAAGTGGTGCTGAGACGCTAGCTTCTGGTATCCTGACCTGCATTAACGTGGTACAAATTTTGGAAGTTATGTCGTAGCATTACTCAGTCTTGATATAAAGTGGAATAGATTGAAAAAAACCAGTTCAGGTACATTGTAAATTGCGCTGCTGAGATCAAACGAATGCAGACGGTATATTAAGAAGACGAGGAGGATAGCTTAGACGTGGAAGGCAGAGTCGGTTTCCATTTCTGCGACAAGGACCACGGTTGGTTTTATCCAACAACTACGCAACTTGGCTGGAATGTGAGTACCATCGCTTTTAGCATCTTCATGGGGCTCATTGAATGCCCAGTTCTCAACCGCAATCATGGTCACTTCTTCATACTCGAGAAGGCCCGTCTTCGGCTTCAGCACTGCCTCGTCATCAGTCGTAATGGCGGTAAAGGCGGGTCGTGATGTGAGTGCGAGAAGAGGAAGCATGCAGATTAGAGTCGAGAACAATTGCCTGCTGGCACTGATTGAGAGCGGAATGCCCAGCGTAGCCCTAACGCGATTACCTATAGACTACTCTGCTTAGTCTTCAACTCCAATGTTTACGACCGATCGTGGGCGGATCCAGAGAGTTGGCATATTCATTTTACTGCCAAGCTATTCTTGCCAAGATACCAAAGTGAATATATCCTTGAACTAATGCAAGTCTGTTTGGTTGCCTGGTATATGCACGGAAAAGTCGTGGCCCAAAATGTGACCGATAGTTTCACAATCACTGGTATCAATTCCACTGGATTTTTGCGGAAAGTAATCCCTAGTGACGGTTTTGAGAGGGCACGAGTGGTTTGCAATGCTGACATGGGCAATGCAAACGACAATTCGGTCGATTCTGGGCCACTTAAACTACCAAGCGTTTGCCAACAGATTCCCTATCAGCATTTTGAAAAAATGATTTAACCATAAAATATTTATGCCCAAAATACCGTGATGTTCCTTCGCCGTGCATCGTGTTGCTACAAATTAAGAGATGAAGCGTGCAAATCTTGAGAAAATGGGATTGCATTCCTTCCAATGTCACTCACATAGGCATTTCTTCGCTTTCAAACAAGATGGACTAACTTCTTGCAAGACCACCGATGGATGTTAAAAATTCAAATGTAAAATATCGTTGAATGGAATGCTCGGCATGGCTGTCAGTGGTGTTTTTGAACAACAATTTCAATTCAGCTTCGAAGCTTTACATTAGCAATGTGACAGTTCATCTCCTTTTTCCTAAAAGATCTCACTGGCCTACCACTTTATCTTCATTCATTCATTCATTCATCTCAAACATTTGCGGTTAACAGTGGTGTCATAACCCAGTTTCTGCAACTTAGTTTATTAAAACAACAGATTTCTTCCGTCTCTCTTTTAAATTCCCAAAGTATTTTTGGCATGAACTTTGGGTCTCAGGCACGCAATTTTTGCCCCTACTTGACGCACTCGCTAGACGACTAGTCTGTCCACACGCTTGGAGAAGACGATCGCTACCGCCTCTGGTCTGTCCTTAACTCTATCGCAGAGAACGTTGAGTTGACATAGGAACTGAAAATACAGACACCTTCTCCTCGTGAACGACAATTAGGCCGGTGTTCAGGGTGGGTGGAGGTGTCAGGTGTGCTCAAGGAACGTGAGGCAAGAGAAGGTATTTTCATGCTAAATGGGTCTAATTTTTTAGATAGCCATTTACTGGATTTCTTTGACGAAAACGTATGAAACTGCACTGTTTACGATGCATTTAAATGGTTCGAATTGCAGCCTATTAGTGGTCTGTCATCTGATGATTATCGTGACAAGGGTCTTATCATTGTGCCAGTGTCAGTGCAGTTCTGCTCCAAGCCAGTGCTTGCATTGCAGTCAACTACGCCTATAGAATGTCCTACCTTGTTGATTTACACTCACTTTTGCCCCTCGCATTTGTAATGCGATGCGAAGCTAGTGCTTGGGCCAGACAGAATGCACACATTCCCATGAAGCCACTGAGTGGAAACACGACATTCAGTCCTGCTTCTACTCAAAGCGTATTTGCATGCACCAAAGCTGCATCCACTGCACTACTTCTCTCCAACCTGCCGTTCACTTCCCATCGTTCTTCCATTATGTGCTTCGAGTAGGCGGTGATTTATGTTGCAATTTCTACGGTTTATTTCATCAGAGCAACAGATTCCCTGTAATATTTATGCTCTAGACAAGTACTGACGGATCCTCTATACCATCCCTCTTCTCCCATTCATTCAATGCTCAAGCGCACATCACAGTAATTTCTTCCTAACTTCGAGATTCACTATTGCCCTTTACAAAACTATGGACTCAAAACATGCAGCGATTCAGGACTAAATGCACATCAAAGAGGTTTTTTGGAAAGAGATGCTCCTGTTACAGTGGTGAGAGAAATACAAACGCTGGAGCTGTGGCTTTTCACAGTTTTGCACGACAAAAGATGAAACAGAGCAGATCCATTCAACCATTCTACAAAATAAGTTTGTAAGAAGCCAAATGAGGAAAAGTGGTCAGTGACGAGGAAAAATAGTTTGTGAGCTCGGGAAGCATCGAAGGCTTTTGGAATTGCGATCATAGATACAGTTATAATATGCTGGAAGACGACGAAACCCAGCTGGCATGAGGAAATCCTCGCTCACGTCACCTTCATCGAGTTCATTGAACGCCTCATTCTCAATTACACCCTCGGCTACGTCTTCAGCCGCTGGAAAGTCTGGCAAGTTGGAGTGGTTCGCCTTCGGCCTCAGCGCAGCCTCACCAATCGGCGAAGCCGCGGTAAAGTCGGGATGTGGTGCAGATGCGAGGAGAAGAAACATACAGATTGGAGTCGGTAACGAATACATGGTGTACGAATGCAGAGTTGGTGCTGATTGTGGGAGGAATGCTTTGTGCACCCCCTACGCGGCAATTTATAGGCATTTCGATAGGTCTGTCCATCATTCAACCTCAATGCTTGCTTTTGAACGGGGGCGTGAGCATGCAATCGGTGTTTACGTCCATCGCTTAGCTACCCACGCAATTAATTCGTAACGTAATGCTATGCAAACTAGAGAAACTTTACTATAACAGGCCTAGATAGCTGATGCTTGTTACTTGAACCAATGCCGCAGAGGATGGTGCATTTTAAAATTGCAAGCAAAGAATTCAGAGCATTTACCAGTGTCCTTCTTGCAAGATTTGGGAAGAATAGGATAGCACCACCAAACATCTCCAACTTCTTGACTTCTGCAGCAGCGTGTGCCATCAAGCCTTTGATTGTAACTGATCGAATTACGCTTGAGTCTTTAAAGACAGCGATTTATTTGCCTCAAGTCAATTATATTTAGCGTCACGTTTGCCTCTTTGCATCTTAGAGAGCGAAATGAGGTGGGACTTCCAACCTCGTGCCTCGCAACAATGATGATAAGTTGAAATGTGTCACCTCTTAGCTGAAAGCTGCAGGGTTTTATCTGAAGGAGCCCCAGTTTTGAGGTCACGGAGACTGAGCGTCTGCAATGCTGGCAGGATTTGGTGGTAACGAGGAAGCGGAAGCGTGCGGGCCTTCTTGAATGTCCATTGCAAGTAGTAAGAACACGGACCCAAAAACAGAGCCATTTAACCAAGGACATGATAGTGCGGTTTTATTGCATCGCTACTTTATTATTACTTCAGTGACATCCAACCGTATGTCTGTTTGGGTTCTATTGAGCTGGTGGCGAGGTGAAGGAGCAATGGCGTGTTTGCCCCATCGACACCATTATCCAGGTGGCGTAAGCAGCTCAAAGGTGGGCTTTTCAACTGGTTTCGAGCTCAAAGCACTTCTGCGTTTCATTGGCACTACATCATCACTTCCCTTGGGCTTGTACTCAACACTTTATTGCATTGTTTTACTTATGGATCCTTCTCGTTTTTGAGCCTAATTAAAGACGTCAGTTGGTTGGAGGAGAGGAAAAGCAGAACTTGCTTCGTCAAAATGACTTTGAACCAGTTTAGAGTCATTTCACCTCTCTGCACCTTCTTTAGTGCCTCATTTGGTGGCCCGCAGGACCTTCCGTCCGATTTTGACTCAGCACTAAGTTGTTCCTATTAAAAAGTGAACCCATTCTGCTCTACCCGTACCAGAAGGGGCTTTTCTAAGCGTTCGAGTAGTCTTGAGTTGTCTTTATTCTGGCTATTGCTCTAAAAGCAGCGAGCATTCATTGTCGCTCGTGATGTGGCTGGTGTAGAAAGATGAATACAATTCTTTCAAGTAGCGTTTTCTGCCTATTGCTCAGGTGCTGCAGAAGTGACTGCTTAAAGGCACACTTCAACAGAGCGTGGATCAGTGATGAAGTGAATCGGATTTCCCCTCTGCAAAATGATGCATGGTTGCTGTGAACTGCCTCATTTATCATGCCACTTGCTTCTGTTATCCTTCATTGACACTTCCGTCAAACTTCAGCAATTTAGGAAGTGGACGGTCTTTCGTTTCACCTTTATTATTCCAAATTTGGAACTGTATCAAGTTAACACGTCCATTGACTGCATTTTCATAAAAGAAATTGTCAATTTAATAATAGATTGTTTGCTATTGGCGTGTGAGAGAAACAGATCTGAAGGTGATATCTACCAACGTGGAGTGTTATAAAGTTACTTACGGGTGGATCATAAGAACTAGCTCGATGTGGATGATGAAGGCCCTTAGCAGCCTCTTACTAAAGCTCGGGATTAAACAAACTATTAAGGCATCACATAGCTCTTCCCCCCTCTAAGCATTGCTATAGGTGTTAGGGCTCAGTTCAAATTCCTTCATTTGCAGCAAATGAGTACATGAGCTTCTCCGCACCACTGGCATGGTTGAGAGGCCATAGGTCGAGCAGAAGTACAATGACTGAGGCTTAGGTGTCAGCGTATCCAAATAGAATTGAACAAACAACCTGAGCACTGTACTTCTCAAAGCGCTAACATCATTTAGGTTGCATAGTTTACATTCAAATTTTCCTAAAGGACTTTGATACAGATGAGATGGCTGGCAAGCTGTAGAACATTAAAACCGTGAGACGACTTAATGATACGGACGCCAGGTACTTGGAAGAAGCCGCATAGGCACCTCAAACTGTAAACCGTTTGAAGTAGTAGCTGGAGCTAAGTGACTAGTCCACGTAGCCTAAAATTTAAAATCGAAAGCGGCCACTTCTATGGACTACTTTTCACAACAGAATTGCCTAAGTCAATCACCAAAAGGTCATCTATTCTTGTAGGACACCACACAACTTTTTAGCACTGGGCGACCGTTTATTCTAGGCTCTGAAATAAGCCGTTGAGGCAGTAATGAGTTGAGGTGAGTCTAGTCCATATCCCCTCTGTTAGAAGAATGGAGTCCCTTAGAGAAAACAAAGTGCGGAACATAATAAATAGACCGTACGAATTCAACCCGCGTAAATAATGTTAGATAGGGCCGGCGCGTATTGTCAAAAGCATATAAATCCCTACCTCACCACAGCCACCGATCCCTGCCTCTCAATCTCAACACCCAGCACCTACCTGACTCACTC
>LWMK02000702.1:0-27962 GCA_001693075.2 Taenia saginata
GCTTTACTTCAAACGGTGCAGGTTAGCATTCTCTTGTTGATTTGAGGATCGTGCAAGGGACGTGTATTTCTTTCTTATTCATTGAAAAGTGTTGCCGTTTTGCCACTATAATTAAAGAGGAGAAGAAGAAGAAGAAGAAGAAGAAGAAGAAGGAGGAGGAGGAGGAGGGGGAGGGAGGTATCCTTAATGTGGAAACCAGTTTTGCACAGAGGACAAATCAAATGGCAAGTAGTCAGAGGACATACCAGTTTTTGTGACATGGTATATCTCGAAATATTCGCAGTAGAAGAAGTGGAGGAGCGTTCAAGTTTCAGTCNAATGGCAAGTAGTCAGAGGACATACCAGTTTTTGTGACATGGTATATCTCGAAATATTCGCAGTAGAAGAAGTGGAGGAGCGTTCAAGTTTCAGTCCTATGGAGGTGTTTGGAATGCCTAAGATCTGGATCCATTACGAGTTGTGCCCAATTAGTGAAATTTGAGCAATACCCGAAGTGGGATCCACTTCACAAAAACATTACACTAGAAGAGCAGAACGTGTTAGCGATTGTCGGACTAAAAAGGAAGCAGTCCGTGCTCAATCTGCTTTGAAAGCGGTTTCTCAGTAATAAGTTAGGAGACCAGACAGTTCTGCACACACTTGCGTTAGTCAAGATAGCCACATTTTTTGCACCTGTCGACGCCTCTTGAGTAGTAGTTGTGCTCCACATCCACCAGTTTACATTACTAAGGCCTTCCTTTAAGCTTAGAAGAGCACACTAGCGGGAGGACTGCAATAAGGGTGAGATAAATAAGTGATTTTGTCTATTCAGTTCGTCATTATTTTACTATTCACCCACCCTACCCTTCCACACACATTCTTTAATTCCATTTTTCTCCTCCCACCGCTCTTTTCCTTCGTTTTGATTACACATTCCATCGCCTTCTGCCATTCATCCTGCCTCTCCACCCTATCACCGCTTCCATCATCCACTTCTTCGTCAGTGCCTCGGTCCCACTTCTCCTCGATTGATCGTGTCCAACATGCTCCAATGATGACTGCACGCTGGCACGCACGTGCATTTCAAAGCGTTGTCTTTGATCCATCTTCGCAATTTTCGTATTTCGGCAGCAGTTTACCAACACATTCCTTTGGAAAGAGAGGGAAGAGAGCAGGTGAGGGGAAAATTCTCACTGGTAATGAGACGAATGGGGTGGAGTGTTGAGGTTGATGCTCAGTTAGAGAGTGTACGCCTTCCCTGAAAATAGAAAACGACACTCTCACTCACCATCGGATTCATCACTATTATTATTATTATTATTATCATAATGCTTGCGACTATGACCGATTAGGCGTGGCCAACTCTGGTCATCTCAGCGTCTCTGTGGGCAGTGCTGCCTTGAAGTGAGGAAGATTAGTTTTCATTGTGACAGTGGAGTGCATCCTCAAAAATGCTCTACTCTCTACATCTTCTCAGGCAAGTCTGTGTCTGTCCACCTCGATGAGGAGAGCTCTCTGTCAGCTCTCACTCCACCTGTTCTAAAGGAAAGTGAAGGAGGAATGCGCTGATTCAATCGGAGTCTCGAACCACAAGAGGAAGAGAAAAAGAAGGGGAGAGAAAGAGAATGAAGAGGAGAAAGCGTGTTGTTATGTTGATGTGGAATTTGTGGATTTACGTCAACTTGTGGCTCAAAGATCAGGCAGCAGTGCTTTGGCCCTCGTCTCATCCAACAGATTAAAGAGAAAGAGGGGACCAAGGGTCATAGTCAAGAACAGAATCCATTCTTAAGTTTTCTGCTGCTCCTACATGCCGGTAGGCCGTGTGGGTCAAGTCGTCTTCTCCGTCTTCCTACCTCACTTGCTACCTGCACTCTAGCTCACCGGCTCTCCGCAACTTCACTTGTTCACCTATCTAACTGCCTACCTCAATCCCCCTCTTCCACACCACTACACTTCTATCCACTTCTCCGTCACAATTCCAAATGTTCAGCCATCCATCCACCCATGAGTTTAAACATCTACATGTAGGCTCCTCCTTCTTAGAAGTAGTAATAGGCCCTCCACTTTCTCCACAATCCTCTGTAGGCTCCTCCTTCTTGGAGGTAGTAATAGGTCCTTCACTTTCTCCACAATCCTCCTAACGTCAAGTAACAATGACTGTTCATGATGATGCACAACACATATAAGTACAAGACATGCAGCTACCACCACCCACGCTTAACACAGACAAACCATCCAAACGCTCAGTCCCTCCCCAAACCAACAATAACAAGGAAACCGAAGATGTCCTTCATCACCTTTATTATTTTAAACGCAAACACTCCTCTTGCTAGGGAACACATCTCGCGCGCATGTGGCCTGAGTAAGAGCATGGGGAAATTTCAGTCATGTTAGTCTAGTGCTAGTAGACAAAGGAGCGAAGAGAAGGTTCTTGATGAGAGTGATTCGTTGCCCGTATAGATGCATGCAGTTGAGTCAGGCTCGTCGACACTGTCTATGTGCAGCACCAATTCTACATGCTGATGGTAAGTGTGCAATCGAGCAGCGTCAGCGTCACCAACAACACTATCCATTTCAAAGGGGGCCAACCGGGCGCAACTGAGGAGGTGCAGGTGGGAAAATGCATGAGACAGGGAAGGGGACATCAATGCCATCACCACCGCCTCAATCATGGTTGGCCTCACCCACCTCACCACAGTCCTCTCCATCTCAGTCGTCGATAACTGCCAGTAGGTTGAATGCACGTTGTCAATCTTATTCTACGTCTCTCTCATGTCCACTTCCTCCTGCCACCATCGTCTCCTCCATTTTCGCTCCGCCTTTGTTTTTACGTGCAATGTCGAAGGAGTGGAATGGAGGAAGACCAGGTCTTGGCGCTGGTAAGTGTGCATCCGACTAACACGATTAGGCCGAGACGCAAAAATCATCACCGTCGTCGCCACCAACGCTGGCCTGGCCTCACCCATTCCTGGTGGGTTTTTCTCGTTTCGTAACAAATGGGACCTCATTAACCTTGGTGCTTCCTCAGCCAAAGAACCCATCATCCAACAAACCACCAAGGCAACTTAAATCAAGCCCTTCCACAATTCCTCAGCATAACGAACGAATGCAAAAGGTGCTATTCTTGCACAACGAAAGTCCGTCCCATTGCCTTCCCCATATCGCATTCAATAAAACACTTAACGGCAGCACACCCTGACACACGAACGCACACGCGACTGTAATCAAATAAGTTTCATGTGTTGCATATAATCAGTGTGGGGAATAGCGCAGCAATCACAGAACCGAGCATTTGTATGCAATGCAAAAATAAGTAAATGGTAAGATTAGAAGCAGATGCTTTGAGCTGCGAAACTAAACAACCTCGAATTCACGGAAAGGATCCCAACTGGGTCTGGCTTTGTGACTCTCCTCCCCATTCCCGCATTCCAATTCACCATCCTATTGGTTCAACTTTAATCCCTCACTCGTCTCGTCTGTTCAGCATATGCCCATGCCACCACCTCATGCTTGTGTCACAAACGTGACAACCATCACACCGCCACGCCGGTGTCGTACATGTCGAAATCTACATTGCAGGACGAATGGGAGTCCTCCAAGAGCGACTTGAAAATCTCTCACTGTCTACCATTGCACAGATTCATCATGGCCTGCTTCACCATCATACTAAGTTCGCAGCATCTGAAAACAACAAAAAGCAAGAAGTGGAAAATCCCATGCATGAATGTCCAACTCACTGCAAAACTACAACACACAAGCGTAAATGGGAAACCAACTCAGAAAAACAAAAGCCAAGACCGCTACGAGTTGCAGTCTACACAGTGATGCAAAACACGTTCTGCAAGGATGACAGCAACAGAACATCGTAGTAGTTCCACTACTACGAAAAATATATTAATGCTGCTGCTCGCGAAACTGCACTGGATCCGTTACAACACGAATGACCTGACATTAGAGTCGATTGCATGCCACGCAGCCATGCAGTGGTTGAGATGCACAGCTTATGAAGAGGTCTTAAGGGGAAACCAGGCAAAAATCATCAGGCTCGTTTGCAGCCGCCATTAAGGCATGACAGAGGTGTTTGTGTAGAGCACGAGACCGCTCCTCCTGACCTAACCCGACCCGATCCGATCTGACATGGGAGTTTCTCAATTTGCAGCTCCACAGGGAAGTCCATTGCACTCTGACTTGTGCAGTGTGTCGTGAAGTAAGAACACTAAAATTCCAACTAAATAATGATCCAGCAGGTGGTAACGAATGAAGACTGAAACACCGACTATTGTGGCCGATGAGTTGCAAGTTAGGGTAGCTTCACAAATTTAAAGCCAAAACAAAGCACATCCCAAAGGCCGAATTCACGGTCCTACATATCCAACCTCACGAACACATTACCATACACTTCCCTCTTTCTCCTTCTCATTCTATTACTGCTTACAGCTTGACACCTCATTCCTCTCCTTTTGTTTTGCTTAGTAAGGTGATTTGTTCGCTAAGTCATATTCTACTGCATGTGATTCAATCTGTCTGCATTCCCTGCAGCTACTTGGTCCCCACGTCTCACTTTGTCCAGGTCATCCGCAACGCCTCACTTCTCCCAGTCAAGCACGTCCAACAGGCTGCAGTGATGATTGCATGCTGTCACGCACGCACGCACGCACGCACGCACGCGCATTTGAAAGCGTTGTCTTCGACCCGACGACCAATGTGTCATCCGCGTCGTCGCAATTTTCATATCTCGATGCCTTGCCCACGATGCTGTCCGACAGAGAATGGGTCTGCGCAACGTTGATGTGGGCGTGCATAAGCGAGTAGGAAGGGCTGTCACCCCAGCCCACTTGGCCTTTGTTTACTTCTGTGTCACTACAGTGGGCAAGCGATGATATGCGAAGAATGCTGGTCTAGTACGCCCCTCCATCTATTCCTTCATTTCTTCATCTACCTCCATGCCCAAGCAAATTTACCAACAGACCCTAGGCAATTTATTGGAACGAATGTGCTCAAGAATGCGCATGAGGCTGGTACTCTTGCTGTGGACGCATTGACTTCTCTTGGCAGCTACAACTACAAAAGTTACTACCATCTCGGGTAGTGGTTGTGATGATGCTCGCAGGCATGGAATGGGGAGGAAAATGGAGCAGGGAAAATGTAAAGGGAGACAAAGGAAGAGTTGTCGTGACCTACTCTTGATTTCTACGACTTCCAACTGTTCCCTAGGTTTTAGCCTATTGACACCCTTTGAAGGGGGGTTGGGGAAGATAGTGGATAACCAAAAGGGCAAAGAATACCACTACAAACCGAAGCTAAGAAGGGGCTTTGAGGACGAATTGAACTAAACTATCAACACTGTCTTCAAAGTCAGTGGACTGGGATGCAGCTAGCCTAGCAGTGTTTTAAGCTACCTGACGAGGAGGTAGTAACGGCCACTAGGACCTTAAAATTTGACACCCACTGCCTTCTTTCTCCCAGCCCTCCTTCTCCTCTCTCTCCTCAGCTCACATTGCGGGTTTTGGATAACAGCTCTGGCTCAAGATTCGATTCATGTTTTCGTGCTGTAGCAGCTGGTCCACACTTTCTTCCCTGTTTGCATGCAGGCGTGCACGCCTCAATTCGGGTCTGGCGGCTTGAGAAATTGTAGTTTGTTGGCTCTATCCACTTCATTAATGAATACTTCCCAAGCAATTGATGTCCGATTCTTTTCCTGTTTGAAAAAAGCTCGCATATGTGACTCCAATCGCCTCCATGCTAGCACTCTCACTCACTTCGTCCAGTTCAGTTTTCCGATTTAGAAACTTAGGCAATCTTTAGCTCACCAACTGTAGAAATTGCTGTTTAGTGCAATAAAATTTAGCAAAATTCTGCTTAAAAAGAGTGAGTCAAGTGCCCTTGCAAAACTTATCCTTTTCCCACAACTTCACTCTCCTGGTCACGGAGATGCAAGCTTACAAGTGAGCTTAGGCAGTGTAAATGTACTTGCACGAATCAGCAGCAGTGGAAGATCCAACGCTGTGTCGACTGACTTGGTCATTTGCGATTCAGTGAAACAGTCGTTAATTGCATTCACGGGGGAGGGATGTGAATGATTACCCCAAGGAGCCTACGACGTGACATTGAAGGTGGAAGGACACTGTCCAAGCAGCGGTTGCAAACAAATGCACTTGCCTTAACCGGTTGGATGATGCCCCAACTATCCACCAGTAAATACACGACTATCCTAGCAACAAAAGCCGCAAATGGTTCTGCTTTGCATTTACGTATTTGGGCTAATTTTCCATTCTGCCTGTAAAGTTCACAGATTGTTGGGACTGCTCAACTGAAACTGCTTCGACTTCCAAGCTAAGTGAGGGTCAATCAGTGAGGCTCGCCTTCAATGCGGCGTGCACATTGCACCCAAAACTGAACTCAATTGTTCTTGTGAAAGGTAACGGTTCATGAATAAAGTGACTCAAGAAATGAACTAACAGACGACGTTGAGATCAGTTGAAAGTAAACCATTTTAGGTGGCAAATACACTTAGCCTACTTTACTTCATAGAGAATTAAAGCAGTATTTGAAGAGTTCAAGCACTTTGAATGGATGGATGGATGGATGGATGGATGGATGAACATCCTAGCAAAAATCAAAGAAGATGAGAGGGGAAAAGGTGACGCCGTGGTAGCCATCAAACAACTTGAGGCACTTGCATTCCATGTACTTCCGCTTAGTGTCCCACAGTCTTTGAAATCACATTTTCCACACAGTGCTTCTTTCCATTTGCCAGATACCACGTTCCCGCTAGAAGCATCTGGAACCAATTCAATATATTGCATTAGGGTGCCTTCGTGTTCAGAAAACGTTGCTCTTCATTCCAATCTTCCCATCTGCTTAGCGACCAGTCTCTGCTGTAATGAGGAACGAAGCCGCTTATACTGTATGCACGTACCATTCATCGTTCAGTCTCGTCGCTCTGTAGACGTTGCTTACTTTGCAAGCTTGCTAGACTCACGCTTTCGCTTCAGATTCTTCTCCATTCTTTGCTTCAAACATGCATTGATGCACCAGTTGTGACACCGTTTTCTCCTCACTTGACTTGACACATCTCTCGTTATCACACAGCATGAAAGGTAACAGTTCATGAATAAAGTGACTCAAGAAATGAACTAAAAGACGACGTTGAGATCAGTTGAAAGTAAACCATTTTAGGTGGCAAATACACTTAGCTTACTTTACTTCATAGAGAATTAAAGCAGTATTTAAAGAGTTTAAGCACTTTGAATGGATATATGGATGAACATCCCAACAAACATCAAAGAAGATGAGAGGGGAAAAGGTGACGCCGTGGTAGCAATCAAACAACTTGAGGCACTTGCATTCCATGTCCTTCCGCTTAGTGTTCCACAGCCTTTGAAATCACATTTTCCACACATTGCTTCTTTCCATTAGCCAGATACCACGATCCCACCAGGAACACCTGGAAGCAATTCAATGCATGCATTATGGTACCTTCATGTTCAGGAACCCTTGATCTTCATTCCAATCATCCTATCTGCTTAGCGAAGAGTTCCTGCTGTAATGAGGAACGAAGCCGTTTATTCCATCGGCACATACCATTCGTCGTTTAATCTCGTCACCAGCGCATTCGTTGACATAAGTGCTAGACTCTGCTGTCCCTTGCACTCCTCATTGGTGGCACGATGAATAGGAACGTGTGATAAATGTTGCGTTGGATCAGAGGCTACTCTTCTCCCTCGAAGGAAGGCGCGTGTTCGTTGAAGGCTGCTTGCCCAATGTTGAGGACTACTTAGTCAAATCTGCATGCGTGGCAAATATCTCGACGTAACGAAGCGGATGCTGTGGTCAATCTGCCTACTAACTGATTGCTCTCAACCTTCGAGTGGCCGTCAGCAGAGGTGCAATCCGGTGGGATTGTGGGCACTCCACACATCCAAACTTCAGCACCAATGTTGGTCTTCCTACCATCTGCCGGAATGTGGAACAAAACCGTTCATTCCAACTACAAATAGCGTCCATTTGAAAAGTCTACTGCTTCCTGTGTGTGTCAAAGGAAAACGGAAGTCCTACATTGACTCGTGGCAGACGCTGTTGCAGTAACTCATTGGACGTGGGTTCCGAAACGTAACAAACCTTTTAAGCGATTCCTGA
Source organism: Taenia saginata (assembly GCA_001693075.2). Lineage (NCBI taxonomy): Eukaryota > Metazoa > Platyhelminthes > Cestoda > Cyclophyllidea > Taeniidae > Taenia > Taenia saginata. Next base: position 8,119 of record LWMK02000702.1, read on the forward strand.
TCTCCCCCTCCGACTGCATCAGGTGGAAGTTTGTTTCATGAAGGCTCAATGCGAGTGTTTGAAGGGTCGCGTTATTTATGTTCTAGGTTGCCGGAACTCCTCACCAACTTGGCAGCATATGGAGTGTCTTCTTTGGGCAAGAACGGTTTATATCGCAGAGATGCTCCGCTAGGCAGTCCTACGTACACCCACAGCAACAAAATAATTAAGTAATTTCTGCACGCATTCATAAAATCATCGTACCTCCTTCGCTTCGTCAATTTCAAACACGCCGCTGAGGCAGTCCAGACAGGAGTGAGACCACGGCCACCGTCGAAGGCAACGTCAAAGTGGANAATGTGTGGGAGACCACTGATTCTCGAGCAACAGTGAAGGTCGTGGGGACATTTGGCGATTCAACTGCAAATTGACTGCAGGTTCGTAAGGGTGTTGGGTGGCGGAAGGAACGAACGCAACTGCTGTGTTAGAATTTCCCACAAATGATCAGCTTGCATCCACTTCAATCGGCTCTGAACGCTCTGCAGACGTTGCTTACTTTGCAAGCTTGCTAGAATCACGCTTTCGCTTCAGCTTCTTCTCCATTCTTTGCTTCAAACATGCATTGATGCACCAGCTATGATACCGTTTTCTACTCACTTGACTTGACACATCTCTCGTTATCACACAGTTACACACCATCTGGACCGTTTTCTTTCCGACTATTTTGCCAGCATCTCAAGTGCTTGAGCCTCCCTTATTGGTAATCCAGCATGATATGTCTTCCATACAGTCTACAACTCCACTTTCTCCACTTAAAAAATTCAATTGCATCTTAAAGGTGGCTCCAAATTTGCGAAGAAGACGCGCGTGTGTGTGCATGGCTCGCATCCAATTGAAGTGCCTCCTTTCGCTAAATCAAGGCACTCAATCTGTAGCCACCATCTCACTCACCAAATAAGCCGCAGTGCCACTTCGAAATCAGGTAGTCAATAGTTCAACTCTCCAACTATTGCTTACTTCTCTTCTTTCTGCATAGGCGAGGTGGAGGAGGTCTGTCATCATCTGCGGACCCTTCCACCATGAGCTGCATGTTGGCATCAACGAGGACACACAGCAAATTGATACTGTTGTTGTGGATGTCGATCTCATGCAAAATCACCAGGTAAAAGTGGCATTCAATGTTGATCGCATTCGCTTACTAAGACGCTACTTGTGTTCTACAGCATCCGCAATTGGTACGTGGGTTTTCACCCAGACCACTAGCCTATTCCTCACAAAATCTGCTGTCCCTGCACTTCTTTCACCGTTCGCTAAGTGTATGGCTTCGTCTCGACAAATTCTTACTGGAATTGCGGTACTTTTCTATCAAATCCACTGTACAATCACTTTGTGCCATCATTTTCAATGTTGCATCTTTCGTGTCACATCTGCTAATCGCTTCTAGTTCGTGGTTGGGAGATGCTACTGAAGCTGGTGATTTGAGTAAGAGTGCGGCTAGACAATGTTCCCCACGAGAAGTAGAATGCATGTGCTCGTTGCGTGTGCTGATGATTCCATAAATGGCGATTTGGAAATTAACAAAGTAAAGTGCATTACGTCACCTTGCTCACCTTTGCCATGCCCAAAATCGAAATAGAGGGAAGCTTGGAAGATTTCATTACCCACACCGTCAGCCTCGAAGCGTTGTGACTCCTTGTTGAAGCCCAGATGTTGAACCTGTTGAGAGCTGGATGAGCTCACGTTGAGGCATGTTTTGTCCTCTTTTAGCTGCGACGTGGAAAGAAGAGTAGATAAGCAGTAGTTGTGGTTGATGGACTACTTTTCCTTCGTATCACGTCGACCCATGCAGATGAGTGAGAAGGTGGCTGCAGATTGCAAGCCTTGATTCGGCAAAATGGACGTCCTTTCTGCTTCCATCCACGTACACACGCACACGCATGCAGAGAAATGCCAATGCCCACGTCTGCTGCGTCGACGCGGAGCCCTCCCCAGTTACGAGTTAGTCAGTTCTGGCTCGAGCATGCACTCCATATGCAGACTGCACAAGCGACATTCCTTGCACGAGCTCCAATGAGGTGAGCTACAAGCATCAGTCAGATTATGACACAAGATCACAAATCGTTGCGAGGCACTGATAGGTGTACTTCACCAATCAAATTAAACAGCTTTGTGGTTCTGCTCATGCATTACAAAGGTAGAAAAGGGAACGTGATGAGAATTTGACCGAGTGATTGAAGGGAAGAGAAAGATAAGCGCTGTCAGAGCGATGTAGCAGAATGAGTGGTGAAGAAGGATGAAGCGAACAACGTGATGGGTGCACAAGGCAGTACTGTACAAAAAGGGTATGGTGCCCCCGACTGGTGATGAGGAATGGCCTACTTTGCCGAGTTTTTCATCACGAATTAAAGCCCAGCCGCTATTAATTCCTTTTTTCACTGACGATCCACTAACATCCAAATTAACGACTTTGAGGCAGGTATTACTACGTCCACACAAAGCTGTACCATGATCGCCTAGGCATGTGTGTGAGGACTTCTGCTGATCGACTTCTTAACTACGAATAAATACCTCACTGAGGATTAGACCAATTTAAGACTGAGACCTACCGTATCGACATGATGCATGAGCACAAACACATTTCAACACAGGGTGTGGATCACCAGTGGTGGTGCAACAGTGGTAGCATGGCTGACTTTCTTACTTTGATGACAGGAACGGCTTTTGTCTACTTCAGAGACTTTAATGCCATCATTTACCGCCCTTTTTAACTAACTAGCACTGCTCTACTTATTTAAGCATAAGTAGAAGGTGAATGGATCAAGCGTTGACTCAAGCAATTGGAAGCACTAATTAAATTGCCATCAAAGTTAGGCTCCTGATCCAGTAGACAACCAGACACCCAAAAACTTCCGTCTTCTTAGTAACTGTTTCCCAACTAGCTAGTAAAATGCATGACTGGCTAACGACGGAGACTAGGAAATAGAAACAACGATGGTACGTCATGCCGAGTTACGGCTATGCTCATAATGAGTTCATGAAGATATTGCACGAATGTCAAACATAACTCATGCCTGTAACTCGTTTCTGATACCCCTAATTCTAATAGTACGTGTGTGTATGTCAAGTGCAGTGGGAAATTCAATCACCATCTGTGTATGGGGAATTATGTTCAGGCTGGTGAGAGAAAGGTGGCTACAGCTGAAAGTAAACAAAGTGGTAAAGACTTTTGAATTTCCCTTACAACATTATAACAGGAGTTGGTGTGACTGATATCAGTTTGCTCTCCAATTTATTATCACTTGTTATTGCGACCTTTGCACCAAAAATAGGTTTTTATTTATGCGCTTGCAGTTTGGGTTGCCATGGTACTTCATAGTACTCACACAGTTTTTAGGTAGTAAAAGCAATAATTTGGCTCAAGATAGTTCGAAATATCATAGGTTCGTGCGATTTCGACGTTGCTTACGTAAAATTTGAGTTCTAACTGAGCCTACATGAAAGTTGAGTAGCTTGACGAACACTACTTGCGCAAATTTTGCAGCTGAGTTGATAAATACGTGCTCTATTAGGCAATCTCGCCTCCAATGAGAAATTGCATGAGTTATATTAGATTTGATTCACGTGGTATAACGCGAACGCCATCCTCTGCTTTGGTTAACAGAGACCATGTAATCGACTGTGCCATCGCGTCCCCAACAGCCACCATGATTGGAAGTGAGTCTTCGACAAAACGGTAAGTTGACGGTGTATAAGCAGTGGGCTGTAGAAAGGCCTTTGTCGGCGTTGAGATAGTTAAGTCGTGCTCCTGCCTCGCGCCTACAAGAGAGGCTTAAATAAACACAAATATCACACAATCATATCACTTTCGAATAATTTGATTTACAGCAAGTTGCATCCAAAATTTGTGCAGCAAATTATTGGTTAGTAATAGATACTTAAAGAAAGACTTGATATTAGTTAACTTATTTATAGGATCACTAGGAATGTAAGACCTTGTGTATAATCTCGCACAAATGCCTTACAAAACTGCATATCCCAAAACTATTACTTATTTAGGCGCAGAACTTATGTATTTTACATGTTGTGGCCCCTGAATTCTACAGCAATCTCTATAACACTTGTTTACATTTTTCACACTTAATACCCTCTCATGCATTTAGCGGCACATATGAAAGGATGGGCTGCGGTGCGGTGGTTGTTGCGCTTCGTTTGCAGTTTGTGCTATTTAGTCCAGGTATGTAAGTTTTGGCTTATTTTATGCGCAGCACAAGTAAACCTACATTACTGGCATGAAAATGTGGCTAGCGACTTTTGCGGCATGCTGAATTCGTGGTTAGTGTAATGCTCGTGGTGAGGTGCTCGAATCCTATTAACTTATTTAATTAAGTGGTGATGTGGACTGCGTCTAGTTATCTTGAGCGCATTTTGAATAGGGACGATGTGTGCTGGTCGCAGCTGTTCGAAGACTTTTGCGAACTATGATGTAAGTTAGAGAGTTGGATTTTTTTACTGTTTGTTGGCAGTTTTCCATTTGTGGGCAGGAAGCTGCAAATCGAATCGATGGGTTTGCCACTTGAGGGTGGTCGAACCATTGCAGACGAATCAGAGGTGGCGTTTGTGGTTGTATGATAATGATTGGGGGAGAGCGTAAATTGAGCCGAGGGAACTGAAAGCGGATAGTGTAGCAATTGTGTGCTGTGAACGCCTGCCCAAAAATTGTGGCCTCTAGCACATTGTTGAGCTGAAAATTGCGCTTCGTAGGGCTTCCTTGCACTTGCTACAGTCGGTAGGGAAATTGGTGACTTCAATGGCAAGTGGAAACGAGAAATTGCATGCTGACCTCGGTGAGTGAATGAAGAATTGTGATTCTTGCGAAGGCGGCGAACCGGTTTGGATGTAAGCCATTCACCTTTTCACCGAGTGATGACATAAGACTAGAAATCGCCTGATTGTAGATGTGAGAGGAGATGCGAATTTCGCATATTAATGCTTTGTTGCATATTCATGTGGGGATTTAATTTCTCTCTGGGTGAACCACGTGCCTTCGGCAGTAGCTGGTCAATGCTGTAACAAAAGTGGCTATGTTGGTTGGAGAGTCGGAATGATTTCCGCATGTAGACGCAATTTCTTCTCTTCTAAAAAAAGGTTATTACCCTTATTTTTTCATTTGCAAAGGATGGGGTGGATGAATGTCTCCTGTGTTCGGTGCAGTCATTGGTGCACCATAAGTCTTCGCACCCTCTCATCATGAGGCTTGATGGTCAAGTTGACAACGTGTGATTCATCGAGCACTGCCTCCATGAGGCGGCGGAGAACTGCGGTTGCATGACATCGGGTATGTGGGTGAAGGCGAACGCTCACAATTTTACGTCCTTGGCGAGACTAAAGGTGTCACGAAATGGGATCCCACCACGTGCCTTTTCTCGGTGGTGTGTGTAGCTGAGGTCTTGGTGAATCTGTGGTCGGGCTGGAGCTACAGTAAGTGTTCATCCCCCACCTACCAAAGTCACATGTATTTAGTGTGCCGATTATTTCAAATGGGTCTAGTACCCATTCCTGAACGTGTTTATCCTATTTGTTTGTTTGTTGACATTGATTGATTTAAAGTGCTGTCAACATGTCGGATGGGTTTAGAGCAGTGAGATAGATGTAGGAGCTTTCTTGGTGGATGAGTGCATTTTTTATGCAAAGAATTTTGTGACGACTACAAACAGGAGGACGTCTGGGCTGAGCGAAGTCATGTTCTGAGAGTTCATCGCTTTTCTGTAACCTACTATGCGAATTGGTGGATGTTGCTTGTGCTGAGCATGGACGAGCCTGTGAAAGACGTAGGGCTTATATTTTCTTCTGTGGAGCGCTATGACAGTAGTGTGAGTTGCGATTAGTTCATTTTCTTCCCTGTGTATGGCTTGGATTCCATTGGGTTTGTTATTAGCATCAGGTGTTTTGTGATCTTTCAAAATGCGCCACTTGTTTTGGGAACGGAGTGAGGGGAGGATTATGAATAGGGTAATGGTTACAATCAGGAGGAAGTTGGTGGGCTGAATTGGCACTTCCCTCTAAGAAGTGGTTGTCCGTGTAGTTTCGCCGAAGTCATTACTGCAAGGCGAAGATGACCACAAGAATTATCAAGTGCTACCAATCGCTTCGACATGTCAATCATCTCTGCCAGAGTCTCTGCCTCGAAGAATGAAATAAAAGCCTTGCACCTGGTTCGCATACGGTAGGGAAGTTAGGCACGAACGTTGGGCCAGGCTACGTTTTGAGTTCAGGAAGATATCCGCATGATGGTCTTCATGTACAAACACAGATTTTCTTATAGTGAATTAATGTTACTATCATTTGAATGATTAGTTATTCTTGATTTGGAGTTAATGGCTGCACTTCAGTGCCTTATTACGAGTTTTTTTACCATCTCTGCTGTCATTTTCACTCACTGCCTTTATTCATCATTAACCAGTAATTTCAACTTGACCATTATCTGCGCTTTCCTTACAGACAAGGAGTGTGTGATGCGGCAAAGGCAGTGGCCGACACGTGAGGATTGGAGCAAGACGTCTCAACAACCACCTCGAGGTGCTTGATGCAGTATTATCACGAGGACCGTGAAGTGGGTATGGCCAACAATCGCTTCGACATGTCAATCACCTGTGCCACAGTGTTGCACTTAGCGCTCACGCAGGTGACGTCGTCTCTTGTGCGGAGGTGCACAAGTAGCGCATCTCTGACCTCGTCTTTCCCATTGTGCGTCTCTTTTGCGTCATATTCCTCATTCCACTGAAAACTCTTGCCCGCCAAGTCTACTTCTTTTGTGCCTTTTTTGTTTTAGGTGACGTTGATGAGTGGCATGCGAATGCTGCCACCGACGTTGATGGTTCTGCCGCCACAGCTGTTGTCTTGGTGCCTTTCGTTGGGACTTGGGAAGTTGGTGAGGCCGCAGTTGGTCAGTGTGATATGGAGAGTGCAGACGCAGTAGGTGGTGGAGACGAGTGATGTGAGGGGATGGTAGGATCTGGAGTACAAGCTGTTCATTTGCTCGTTGTTGTCTTGTTGTCCGAACTGCAAGTCCTCTTTCCTTTTCTATTACAAATGTTGATAACGTTAAACTTGACATTTATTTGGCAAACGAGCAGCCATTAAAATTTAGCCTAAATATTTGTATTTTTTTTTTGTTCTCATTTTTTGAACTAGCTGGAGGAAGTTGAAGATTCTCATTAGTCGGTCGCTTCTTACCAGTAGAATCCTGTTTTCTTTGCTAATGCAATGTGTGCTGGAATTAATTGTGGTGCCTAGAAGACCACCGCGTGGTCCTCATTTGCTGAGGTTGCAAGATATCGGGACTGTTGCCTGATCGTTGAATATGGACAAGTGTAGTCTGCGACGAACTTGTGTTGAGACGACCCAATGAGGTGACTCACATTGTGTAGAAGGATGTTGTGATAGCTCGGCGGCAAGGTTACGCTAATATTTATCCGTTTCCACAGAGCATTTGATGGAATGAGAAGGCCTCAGTTGGTTGGCTCCCGTGGTGAGTTGACGAAGGGACGCTTGAACGAATCGTTGCATCGCTCAACGAAGACTAGCGGTGCATGCAAATAAACATGCATATTCGGCTGAAAGGGACAAAGGAATAGTTGAGATAGATGCAGAGGAGGATTGGGAATAGACATTGTAGGATGTGTCGCTGCAGTGCTGTGATGCAGCGCGCCTCACTTCTTTCCCTCTTTCTTCCATCCATTGCTGGCCTGATTCACTTACCCACTCCTCTAGCCATGTGACTAAGTAAAATGCAAAGGGATTGATTTAATGGAAGGGATTTGGATTTCTTGTTCAGCGGCGCATTCGAAGACGTCAAACAAAGTTCTTCCATTCCCTGTGACTTACACCAGTTGCTTGATTTGATAGCATTGAATTGACGCACACAACTAAAGTAAGGGAAAAGGAGGAGAAGACAGGACACGAAGAGGAGGGTTTGGTAGCATAATTTACCCTTTATTTCCACGACTTTTATGTCTTGGCGCCTGACAACTCTGTAATTGCGGGGAGTTGGAAGTAGGGAGTGGCGAGGAGATAGAGATGGAGGGAGGAAAGAGGGCCAAAGGTGAGGAGAAAACGAAGTGGGAGGGAGGCACTAACAATTGACCGAATGGTAGGAGCGAGAGCGCGAAGCAGAATGAATGATTGCAGACGAGACAAGGCGTGGAAGAGCACGTCTGACGGTTGCTTGTGCGAGTGACCTTTTCGAATCTGACACGCGTGAATCGATTGGTAGCACGTGTCGCGTGGTGTCTCGCAAAGCCATCTGGTGTTGTCTTCAGACGCAGCATTCCTCGTGGGTGGATTTGTTAGGAAAGACATCACTTGCCCTTGTGCATTTCTGCCTTGGCCGAATTTGGTGCATCGTGGTGCAAACAAAGGAGGCGGAAGGAGATGAGTAGGATCACCCACACTACCTTACTAAGCAGAATAAAAGAAAAGAGGAATGAGGTGTCGATCTGTAAGCAGTGGTGAAAGGGGAAGGAGAGAGGAAAGTGTATTCTGACGTGTTTGTGAGGTTGTAAATGTAGGGCCGCTGATTCGACCATTGTGGAGCATTTTGTTTTGACGTTAAATTTGTGAAGGTACTCTGATTAGTGAAGCATGGGCCACAGCGGTCGGTGCTTCAGCCTTCACCCTCTAACGCCTGTTGGAAAGAAGGAAATAATGAGAGGACAGTGTGGCATATCGTTGAACATAATTTTGTAGACATTTTGATGTTCTCACTTCGCGACACACTACACAAGTCAGAGCAAAATGCACTTCCTTGCAGAAGTGCAAATTGAGGAACTCCCATGTCGGGTCTTGTCGGGTCAGATGGAGCGGTCCTATGCACTACACAAACGCCTCTGCCATGCCCCAATGGCTACTGTAAACGAACCTGATTATTAATGACTAGGCTTTTTTAAAGACCTCTTTGCAAGTTGTGCACTGCAACCACTGTATAGCTGCGTGACACGCGATCGACTCTAATGCCTTAAGATCCTGTCGTGTACAATTGACTAAAATCGCATTTGTGCACAGCAGTTGCCTTTTAGATCAATGGTGTTGTAATACCTTGTTTGATCTGATTGCCAGTTTCGGTCACTTAGGTGGCCGTATTGCCCTAGCCTGGGAGAGTGTGGAGGGAGGAGGCTGGCCTCCAGCCCATGCCGGCAGTCCCCTTTCATCTCTTTTCTAAACATGTGCATTCTGCAATAGCATTATGCTTCTTTTCGTAATCAAGGAAGTCTTGAAAGGCTACAGTGTCCTACTCCCTTTTGCCTTCTAAAGGTTTGTTTTTTTGTCTTTTTCTAATGTATGCACACGTATGCATGTAATTCTGCTAGTTTCATTAGAGCTTTTGTAAAACATTTACATTTTAATTGCGATTGCCAGAATGAACGAATTGTTTTACGTTGCTTGTGTATTCCGATGACGAGCAATAACGGAGCATAGTTGTTAGGTGGCACAGCTCTTCACGCGGTCGACGTAAAACCCGGGTTCCCTTGTAGGTACTTTGGTGATTGCATTTGCATTTGTGTCTCGGTTTGAAGGGCTTTGCCTATGTTAAGGTTGGGGGATGTAAGTGAGTGCTGAGCTTTTCTTTCTATGAATGATGTACTGGACCTATATTTTGCCCGGGTTTATGTTTTTAATGGAGCTTTATCGGCAAGGGATGGTGGCATTGCCAAACAGCTGTGAATGCGAATCTCGCCTTATCTGTTGCACCACACATTTATCTGATATGGGTGATTGGCACTTACCAGCCTTTGCCACGTTCTTTACATGGTCATGGGCTCAGTGTAGTCTTATGATTGCGAAATCACAATATTGTTCCTGTTAGTGGGATTCGCGCGGTATTTATAAAAGGCTTCGCGCCTTGACTGTTCGTGAGCTTAAACGCTAGGGTGTTCTGTGGTTGCAGGACGCGTTTTGCATCACTGTGCAGACTACAACTTGAAGCGGTGTTGGGATTTCACTTAATGAGTGTTCTGTTTTTCTTACTCACGTTTGTGTGTCTTTGTTTTGTGGTGACTTAGACATTGAAGCATCGGATTCTTCGCTTCTTGCTTCTTGTCCTTTTCAGATGCTGTGGGCTTAGTGTGGTGGAGAGGCAGGCCTTGGTGAACCTGTGGAATGGTGGACATTGAGAGATTTTGGAGTTTCTCGTGGAGGACTCTCTTTTGTCCTGCAATGTGGATCTCGAGATGTACGACACCGGTGTGGTAGATGGCGTGGTGATGTGACGGGTGTCACTTTTGTGGCACAAGCATGAGGTGATGGCGTGGGTGCATGCCGAGGAGACGAGACGAGTGCGAGATTGGAGTTGAAGTGATAAGCAAGTTTGTTGTCTCGTTGAGAAGGATAGTGCATTGCGGTGTTAATTGCGTTGACGTTAGAAATGCGAAAATGAGGGGGAGTGTCACAAAGCCATATCTAGTGGGGATCCTTTCGTGAACTCGGGTTTGTTCGGTTTTGCTGTTGAAGGTGCATGCCTCTCATCTCACTGTCCACTTATTTTGTTGCTGCATGCAAATGCACTGCTATGCTGTTGCCATCCTTTATTTTCACATCGCCTATGCATAACACATGAAATCCATTTGTAGTCGCGTGCACATTTGTGTGTATTAGGGTGTGCTGACGTTAAGTTTTTTACTGAATGTGCAAGATCAGCACATTTTCGCATTTGTTCGTTATGCTGAGCAGTTGTGGAGGGGCTTGATTGAAGTTGATCTGGTGGTTTGTTAGATGGTGGTTTATTTATTTGCAGGCGAAACTGGAAACGCCCAATTACTGCATGTTCCCCTTGCTTCCTAGATTCATTTTGCATCCAGTTCATCGCATTGTTGACTCGTGCGATTTGTTTGTAAAGATGTGTTGCAGTGAGAGAGAGAGAGAGGGAGAGAGTAATGAGTAGAGTAGACAATGCCGAATGACTTCATGGTCACTTACTTGTGCGAATTTTAAATCGTGTCATTTGAGGATTTGTTTGTGAGTATGTGTTGTTCAACGGCCATTTGGCAGTTGACGGTGCTGAGTGGATGGGCGCCATGGAAGGCAAGGGGTTGGGTTTGTCGTTGCAAGCTGGCGATGCGTCGGAAGATTAGAGACTGGTGATCATGTCAGGGCTCAATTGTTTTATAACCATGTTAATCACGAGAGCCAAACGTCGTTGATGGATGTTTGACTTGGTTTTTGCTTTTAGGTCAGTACTTCGTCCACTAGCCATGGGACGCGTGATGGTGAGGACATTTGGCCCTGCCCTACGGAATCCACTTTCACCACAGGGAATAAGGAGGAGTAGGAGGAGGAGGAGGAGGAGACTGCAAATGCGGTACAATGAGGAGTAAAGGCAGCACTGAGGACGACGCCGGAAGGAGGAGACGAGGATTGTGTGATGCGTTGGTCTTTTGTTTGCATGCCTATTGGTCTTGGTGTTGGGGCCACTCAGATGTCCCGCGGTCGTATCGTCGCCGAGTTGTCGGTGTGTGGAATGGACTTGTGGTCTGCTGGAGTATGGTGTCTTTTTGTTTCCCAGTGGGTGGGGAGGGAGGGGTGGGAGCGATGGGAACCAGGGTTGGTGTGAGCGAGAGCGGTTGTAGCCTATTGCCACGGTCACATCTGGCAGTCGCCACATCGGTAACGCATCGAAATGATAGCACTGCTGATGATGAAGCATTAACCCACTGCGAGCGCAAATAAAAGAGGCCCAGTAACTAAAGCGATGTCTTAACACTAAAGTTGGCAACCGTGGCTGCTCAATTTCATGTTTGGGCTTTACTGGGTGGAGGAGGAAGTGGGCATGGGGCGAATCTGATTCAGCGCCTCCGTATTTTTTTGTCCATTCCAAGACTTCGCACCTATCAGATCATACTTGCTGCCAAAATCCCAAGTGGGAACGGTACGTGGATCCGGGTGTACCTGACCAGATGAGACCCATTCGTTCAGGTATGCCATGGCAAGAAGGTAGGTGGGTGGATGAGCAGCCAGTCATCCACTCGGCTTATCAGGCGAATGAGTCTGCATACTGACCTACATGGGCAGACGGGTGTGTGTGGTGCACGCGACTGAAGTGGCTAGATTTGTGTTCAGTCTCCTCCTCCAACACATCCATGAAATGGGTGCTGGACTCTACTTTCGCTCCAGCAGAACGGGCGGCGTGGAAGCAGATAACGGGCACTCCTCATTGGTGATATGATGAATGGGAAGTGTGATGAGCGTTGTGTCGGCTCAGAGGCTACTCTTCTCCCTAAAAGGAAGAACTGTGTTCGTCAAACGCTTCCCGCCTCCTCACTCCTCCTTCCACAGTTTCCTAGTACACAACTCCCACTTCCGTACGGCACACTACTTCGCTACTGTCCACTATTCCTTCTCGCCTGCACCTCCACAACTCCTAGTCTTCATCCATCAACCCATCGGCCTATGAGCATGCACACCTGCATTAATGCTTCTCCTCCTTGGAAGCAGTGGTAGGCCACATTCTCCACGGTCGTTCCAAAGCCAAGTAACAATGACTGTTGATTATGATACACAAACCCAATTGCAATTCACTTACCACGCAGCCGAGTACGGAACGAGCACCTACGGACCTTGACAACCCAAACTGTTGGGGCGAACACAGCGAGCTGACAGACGGACAAAGCAGCAGACCGGTCAGTACTCCTCCAAATGAATAACAATGAAAACGCCGATGTCCTTTATCACTTTTATTACTTTAAATGCAAACAATGTTACTGCTAGGAAGCACATCTCACCCGCATGTGGCCTGAGTAGGAGGATGGAGATCTTTCAATCATGCCAGTGGCACACAGAGAAGGAGCTGAGAGAAAATTCTTGTATAATGCAGTCATACTGACACGTACGCGCGTGCAGCAGATGCGTCTTTGGTCTTTGCAGTGGAGAAAACGCCTTCGCAGCAACATTCGACGCGTGCTGCGTTCCCTTTGTTCTTCTTGTTATCCTTGTCGTTGTCACTGCTGACGTTGCTGTTGTTGTCTTTGCTGCTGTTATCGTTTCCGGTTGACTGGTGTGTAAATGGAATGTATTTGTGCTTGTTTGAAAGAATGGGATGACGCCTTTAAGCTCCGCGATCATATGGGCCAAGCCCTCGGAGAGTAGGAAGAGGCATGGCCCACATCACCATACCCTGTCGATGTGGTCGCAACGCCAATCACCTCCAACTTCTGATGGTGCAACAGGTGCGGCAGGACTGGAGACAGATGAGTCGTCAAAGGCCTCAGACGAGGCGATCCTGCTCGTTGGCTAAGTGCAAGTATTTCGCCATTGCCACTACTGCGCTCACCTAAGAATGCAGTGCCATTCACCAATCGACCTTTCTGGCTTTGGTGCCCACATACCTTCAATGTGCATGTTATTTGTTTGGAGACATTCGGCTTGTGTCCTCTGCCTTTCCTCATTACGTCGTCTCATCATGAGTAATACATAGCTGAGATGACAATGCCACAGTTGCTATGGTGGCTGTGTGAGTAGAAGATGGCGTGCTTATTGAACAGTAGGCATTCTGACTGCTGGCAATTTGAGAGGCCGAGTTTCTGGGAGGATGGATGCACTCGAGACTCCTACTTTTTTGACATCCAACACCGACAGCGCAGGCTGATTTTCGATGCAGTGCAAATGCAGGACTTGAGCTTTAATGCCCGCTAAATCAAAACCGAAAAGAGAAAGGCCATGGCTGCGCTTTGAAAGTCATATTGCAACCACGAAACGGGCGACAGAGCTACGAAACACAAATCAGCACAACTATCACGGCCATCACCATCACCATGGCGAAGCAAGCACTACCGTCAAGTCCAAAGTACCGCCTCCGACGATAGCAGCAGTTTCTTACTCGTGTAAACAAGTGCAAGATTAACTTCTCCAACGTACTAAAGAACACCTCAGCCATTGTATTACATCATTTACCAGAATTCTGAAGATTAAAAACAAGGTTGTACTAGACCGCCTTTTTGCATTGCTTCATTTCATTCCCAGGAGTTTTTCTTCCTCCGTGGAAACTACTGCCTTTGTGAAGATGCGCAGGGAGGAAGGAGGCATTTTGTTTCGATTACGTGTTTCAGCAAGCAATTTTAACGTGGCCTCATTGTTCCTTTCTCTAAGCTTGTAATTGACTCATCAGTGGGTTCAAGTGTTTTGAACCCATTTTTAGCGTTCGATATCCGAAACTGAGCAATTTTTGTCGATTCAGCCTCATATTCTGTGCTACCTTGACCTTGAGCCTACAAGTGCTTGCCATTTCTAAAATGAGGGGGGAGGGGGAAGATTGATAAGTAGATCCCATACGCTTTACCTGGATGAGCCCTCAGTGTGGACTATTTTTTATCATGATGACCTCTGAGGTCGTCGAAAGATTTAGCATGTGGATTATTTTCACAGCCTCTGCATCCATCCCTCGGTCGTCGGAGTGTCTTTAATTAGGGCAGTAAGGCGAATGGTTGTAGTCTACATGTCTTTGGTGGGGACCGTTTGGTGATGTTTGATCTTGACTGGAATCCAGCTGACGACGACGACGACGACCAGACTGCAGCACGTGAGTAGCATGGCGTGCGGAGGGGACAGTTCCATGCCTATCGCATCACTTCGGTTGTGCGACATCCCGACTGTGATGTGCTCTTTTAGTCAGGCACAGTGGAGAAGCGGGTGCTGTAATAGCAGACACACCGGCAGACATTGAGCAGTTGTGAGGTGGAGGGACGTTTTGGTCTGGTTGAGCCGAATGAGCACCTCGCGTATTACTCAGAGACTGGTCGCAAAGGTAATTCCCCATTCCTCCATCCCCACTCTACATGTCCCTTGAAACCGAAGGGAAATGCCGGAGCCATTGGCACGAATGCGTTCGTCCCTTGCACAATTTTAGGACAAATCAGACTGAGTGGACTGTGTGTCATGCAGGCGCTGGGAAATATGAAATTTATCTAGCCGATAAAGGGTCTCGGGAGGTACCACTGTGCAGGTGGCTGGAAACCAACATTTGCGGGATCGCCACTGATGGATAGACTTATACACCACTAAAATGCCTACTTGGTGAGTGGGTTGACGTCTCCCGCTGGTACGGGTATCCACGATTGCAGACGCCTTCTTTCACAGGAAGCGTTGTTCATCACTGCACTCTGTTGAGGAGGCACTGGCGCTGGTCTGTGTCATTCCTAATAAATGATATCTACTTCGTGTATCAAGCGAGCTAGCGCTTACTGCTTCACGTGATACCGTTGCATGATGATTCCTTTGGTAGTTGTAAAACCAGCACCTCCAGTTAGACCTTATTTCTTTCGTGTTAGTCGAGGCTTTCCCAACCCATGCTTGGTGTTTTCGTTTCGCAGGTTCAAATGTCGATGGTGTGTGAGTCGAGGGCAGACGAGAGGTCCGTTATCCAAAGAGGATTTTGGGTGCAATTTATCGGTGTGGAACCACGTCTGCCATGGTGAAGTTCACGAAGTCCATGCGCCAAGAAGGAAAGGGGACACTAAAAGGATTGATTGTGTCTCCTGACAGCACTTTAATGTGGAACAGCACAAGACTGTGATGACGTCTCGACAGTGTTGTATATTCCTGCAAATTTTCCTTTATTAGTAAATTTAAAAATGTTACTCCTTTATTTGTGTTCCTCCTCGACGATTGGCCGGTTTTGAGCAGTTGATGATAATTTTGGTTGTTGATGGACGCTGACGAGGTGTGTGATCTGAGGTGATCCGCCGTTGCGTTTCGGATAAGGGTGTTTCAGTGTGTCATTGGTGGGGAAGCAAAGAACTCACTTACCTCAAGCCAGAGAAGAGTCTTGTGGAGCAAAGCAAAGCAAAGCTGCCTTATGATTTTGCAGGTTGAGTTGTTGGTCTGTGGGTCTTGAATGCACGTTGTGCTGCTGCTCTGTGGCACAGCCCTCAGGGGCCTAGTGCCTCTTCTCTTCTCTTCTCTTCGCTTATGGCTCAGTGCCATGTCAGAATAGCGTCAAGATAGTGGTGGAAGTGCAGTAGCTACATTTTGCTGCGAATAAGGTATTAAGTAAAAATCGTTGTTTAGCGCACTAATTTTGCATTAAGAGGTGAGTGAGTACCGAACCGAACCGATGTGAAGGATATTTACGGGTTGGATGGGTTGTTGAGTAGTTCACAGAGGTAACAGTCAAGATCATTTAGAAGCAGTATGTGCCAAACCTGAGGAACTACCGAGCTCCGTCTGTTGGGTGGTATTGGTCATGCCCTGGAAGGGTGAGAGGTCGTTGCAGAAAACGGCATTTCTTGGAGCCCAAGGTCAGTCCTGTGTCTCACAGGCTGTCCAACACCAGTTTTGGGTTGTCGTTGTGCTCTCAGATGTCTGTATCAGAGACGAGAAGGTCATCGGGATAGGTCACACTTAGCTTTGGGGACAGATCTGCTTATGCTGGTTGCATAAGGCGTTGGAAGGTGGTCGCTACGCCACAGCGTCCAAATGGCTTCCATCTGCTCGCCTTCGCCACTTCCACAGTCTTATCATCCTGAAGTTGAATCAAGGGTGGAGAACTGCTCAAAGCCAAATCGACGAATGTAGTGATTCGTTCAGATTCCTGTAGTCCGTGCACGATCGAGTGCTACCCCTGATCTTCTTTATTAGCAAGATAGCAGAGGCTCACGGTGGCTATGATCCTGAATTATGTCTTCCACCAGACGGTTAGCTTCTAGCAAAGTAGGTGGTATGTGTCTAGCACTTTGCCATGGCAACATGTTCGAGTACTGGCTTAGCAACTAGCACTGACCGTCTTTGCATGTGATTTGATGTGGTGGCTGGATGTACAGGTAAAAGGGATGCGTCAAAATTAGGTGGAGCACGAGAAAGGGGTGGCTATACCATGTTTACGGGACACTTTGAAGCAACAGCAACGACTGGAGCATGAGCTCCATGAGTCGAGTGGGTATGCGAGGGGAGGATTGCGGCTCAGTGGCTCATGAGACCGGCCGAGTCGGACCGACAACTTTGCCAGATGGAAATGCTAGAGGTAATGATGCTGCTCAGGAGGAAATTGGCTGTCCCATCACTGTCTGTCCGTATTCAAAGATCAGGCAGCAGTCTGGATATCTTGAAACCTTAGCAAATAACTACCACCTTATGCACGCGGTGACCTTCTTGGCACCACAATGAATTCCAGCACGCACTGCACTAGCAAACAAAAACCAGATTACACAAGTAAGTGACAACCGACTAATGCGAGTCTTCAACTTCCTCCAGCTGGTTAAAAAATTAGAACAAAAAGCAAATATTTAGGCTACATTTCAATGACTGTTGATTTGCCAAATAAATGCCACGTTTAATGTTATCAACATTTGTAATGGGAAAGGGAAGCAAACTTGCAGTTCGGACAACAAGACAACAACGAGCAAATGAACCGCTTGCACTCCAGAGACTGCCATCCCCTCACATCACTCGTCTCCACCACCTACTGCGTCTACACTCTCCACGTCACACCGACCAACTGCAGCCTCACCAACTTCCAAAGTCGCAACGAAAGGCACCAAGACAACAGCCGTGGCAGCTGAACTATCAACATTAGTGCCCACGATTTCAGGTGCACCAAGAGTCATCACCACGCCACTCATCAACCCCACCATAGATCCACGCCATCTAAAACAAAAAAGGCACAAAAGAAGTAGACTTGGCGGGCAAGACTTAGCAGTGGAATGAGGAATTTGGCACAGAAGAGACGCACAATGGGAAAGACGAGGTCAGAGATGCGCTGCTTGTGCACCGCCACACAAGAGACGACGTCACCTGCGTGAGTGCTAAGTGCAACACTGTGGCACAGGTGATTGACATGTCGAAGCGATTGTTGGCCATACCCACTTCATAGTCCTCGTGATAATACTGCAGCAAGCACCTCGAGGTGGTCGTTGAGACGTGTTGCCCCAATCTTCACGTGTCTGCCACTGCCTTTGCCGCATCATACACTACTTGTCTGTAAGGAAAGCGCGGATAACGATCCAGTCGGGATTACTGGTTAACGGTGAATAAAGGCACTGAAGGGCAGCCATTAACTTCAAAGCAAGGATAACTAATCATGCTAATAATGGTGGCATCAAATATATGTAGCTTTAGTAGATAGGGGGTAAACACTTACTGTGGCCCCCACCAGACCACAGCTTCACCAAGACCTCAGCTACACTCACCACCATGAAAAGGCACGTGGTAGAGTTCCATTTCGCGGCATCTCCAGACTCGCCATGGACGCAACATTGTGAACTTCCGCCTTCACCCACATGCTCGATGTCATGCCACCTCGGTTCTCCGCCGCCCCATGAAGGCAATACTCAATGAATCACACGTTGTCAAATTGGCCAACAAGCCTCGTGATGAAAGAGTGCCAAGTCTTTCAGCGCACCAATGACTGCACCGAACACAGGAGACATTTATTCACCTCATCCTTTGCAGCCGAAAAACAGAGTAATGACCTTTCTTAAAAGAGGAGAAATTGCCTCTACATGCAGAAATCATTCCAACTCCCCAACTGACATAGCCACTTTTGTTGCGGCATTGACCGACTACTGCTAAAGGCACGTGGTTCACCCAGAGAGAAATTAAATCCCCACATCAATATGCTCAAGTAACACCACGCAATGGCAACAAGTTGTTTCGCTTCTCCTCCCACATCTACAGCATGACGATTCCTAGTATTATGGCATCACTCGGTGGAAAGATGGACGGTTTACACCCAAACCGGTTCGTCACCTTCGCAAGAATCACAATCCTTCATCCACTCACCGAGGTCAGCATGCAATTCCTCATTCCCACTTGCCATTAACGTCACCAATCTCCTTATCGGCTATAGCAAGGGAAAGGAAGCCCCACGAGGCGCACGCCTCACCTCAGCAATGTGCTAGAGGCCACAATTTGGGGCAGACATTCACAGCACAATTGTTGCACTCTCCGCTTACAGTTTCCTCAGCTCAACTTGCGCTCTCCCCATTCATTATCATCCCACCACAAATGACAAACCCATTGGTTCGATTTGCAGCCTCGTGCCCACAAAAGAAAGACTTCTAGCGAGTAGTAAAAACTCTGACCCTCCAACGCTCACCATAATTCGTATAAGTCTTGAAACGGCAACGATCATCACACACCGTCCCAATGTGAAATGCACTCAAGGTAAACAAACGCAGTCCACATCAGCATTCAATTAAATAAGTCAATAGAATCCGAGCACTTCACCACGAGCATCACACAAAACACGAATCCAACACGCCGCAAAAGCCGCTAGTCAAGTTTTCGTGGTGTAATATAAGCTTACTTATGCTGCGCATATAACAAGCCAAAACTTCCAAAATAGCACTAGCACAGATTGCAAACGACTCACAACGACGATCACAGCGACGCCCACCCTTTCGTATGTGCCGCTAGCTACATGCACGAGAGGGTATTAAGTATAGGAAAAGCAAATAAGTGTCATAGTGATCGTTATTGGAGTTGAGAATTGTAGTAAATAAAGTAAGCTACATAATTTGAGCAACTAGTTAAGCGAAAATTATGGGAACTGCGATTTGTGTGAGATTTTGCAAACAGTTTTATGGTCCTATTGGTTTTATAAAACAAGCCAATTGATAGCAAGTTCTTCCCTTAATTTCTGGTACTGCCTAATGAATCGTTGCGCAAATTTTGATTTGTAAGCAGTTTCGCTTCAGATCACATTAGTCGAAAGTTATATCTTGGTGTACTGCTCATACATGTTTAAGCCTATCTTGCAGGCGAGAGACAGGAGCGCAACTTAAATCCCTACAAGCCTCTACTTATGCACCATCGTCCCACCGTTTTATCGAAGACAATGCGTTGGTGTGAGAGCAATCAACCTTCCCGAATTAGGCATAGGC
>LWMK02000703.1:21381-32266 GCA_001693075.2 Taenia saginata
TTATAGTGTCACTAAGGGCAGTATGAGCTCTTCACCGACACATTTACCAATTCAGGTAGATTCATCAGCACCACAAACATTAACTGCAAGCCAGTTTGACATTATCCAGTTTGTCAGTTCTATATTTCCTCACCTTGTCCATCGCGACATGTACAAGATGCTGTACCGTGTTTCGTCTTCTTAGCCAAGGCACAAATATGCATGCATTGAGATAAGGAGCGAAGGATGACGTGGTTAGAGGGGGGTTGAAATAGCAGCTTGGCCATTACGAACAGAATGCAGGGACACACTCAGCCTCTGACTGTCATGCCTCCAACGTGTGAAATGCATGATTCTCGTCGAGGAATTACAAACAGCTGTAAGGCGTTACGATAGCGTCAGGACAGGGGTCCAAACATCAACGATTGAAGCTCCGGAGTTTGTCAGCGTAATCAGTTATTCTTGGCCAATATTTAGTAGATCCAAGGGTATTTACGTTCTCCTCCGCCATTGTAGTCGAACATTATTGAGGCGTGTAGGATAATGAAGGCGCAATTCGAGTCGGGGGATGAGGTGAGCTTTTTGAAGCGACGGATAAAATCATTAATAAATCGCTACAAAAAGTACGCAATCTTGCGATTGGCACAGCTTATCGTATACCTTGTGTAAAACTTTAATAACGAGTTATAGCTGAGTGCACTCATCTCCGGTAGACATGCCGCTTGACCAACTCACAATCACACGTGATTCCATCACATCGCAAATGCGGCTTTCTGCCAAACACACTAGAACGAGAGGTAGCCTAAGCGGAGACACGCGTTGAGGCAGGTGATAGGCATGGATAGAATGATAGGGAATGGCTTCAACCTTTGCATTACTGCGAACAATCTCTGTTCGTTCCGTCACTTTTATGAAAGATGTTGCAAAATCTTAGGATCATGAGGCCACTATTTTCCTCATCGCTTTTAACCAAATGCGAAAGAATGCACCACTAGCATTGTAATTCCATGTTCATGCTCCATGCTCACCACCACTAGACCAGACAAACAAAACTGCCGAGGTCAAGCAGAAAAGTTAGAAGTTACAGAAGAAGGCGTCTACTGCAGTTAGTTTGATAGGATGGGAAGCACGATGGATGGCTTCGAACTCACGGCAAAAAGGAGGTTATTTGCAAGCGAAATGACAAGAGGCTTGAAGAAGCTCGAGGTGACTAGATGACATGGGGAATGCTGGCACCTCTAAGTTCTCAGTGGTCAAGTGCAGTCCAGGTGAAAGCTTGAGTGGTAAAGAAAAGCAGCCGATAATGCTAAGCTGAGTAAATTTGGAATTCTCACCTTATGAAGGGTGTAAATGTGATTTCGGAGAGTGCTTCCTTCTTGACATACACCCTGCAAAGTGGTGTACAAAGGTTTGTTGGTGACACAGCAAACGCGAGAGGAGGAAATTCGAAAAAAGGCTCTATTATAAAGGCGCACCATAAACACCTGTCTGCTGCCACCATGTCACTGCTCACATTTATTTCGTTTCCACTTCTCAGCTAAGGGAGAACGGACGGCCGGACGACGCAAACGCTTGACCACCCACCAAGGGAGATCAGGAGGGGCTAAGCGTGTTCTGCTTAAAGTGGAACTGACTGAAACACAAGTCATGCTGCATTCTGGACTCACAATCAAGTGGTCGTTGCATCGTAATAATGGCGTCACGGTATCCATTTCCCCTAGTGGTTCAGTCGATCGTTGCACAGACAAGCAGCTCTGAAGGAGCTCCTGGAGGTTGTTTTGTGGTCAGCGACTAGAGCATTGCAGTGACGATTCTTACCATCAACAGTCATATGCATAGAGGCAGCAAATAGCTGGTTCCCTTGTCATAGGTATGATGCTGTAAAGACACCAATTTACTGTTTCCTTGCACTGCATTGTGTGAATTGCCACTAAAGCCTCCAGAAAGTGAAATAATGACCTACACACTATCATGATATTGTAGGATCCTATGAACCTGCTCCACTCAGCCTAGTAGAGCTGCTGTAGTTGAGATGATCTCGCGTGTCAAAATTCAATTTTAGGCCCCTTGGCTCTAATTGCAGTGAATAAGGCCAAAAAACAAATAATGGCATAAGCCCATTCCATTTGCCTCGCCAACTTCATCACANATTTTGGGCCCTCTGGTTCTAATTGCAGTGAATAAGGCCAAAAAACAAATAATGGCATAAGCCCATTCCATTTGCCTCGCCAACTTCATCACATTTTTCAGTAATCATTGCATGCGACTTTTCTTGGATAGCCTTGAATGGGCGAATTGGCCAAATTTGCTATCATTAAATAACCTGAAATGTGCGCCTACTGCCTGTCTTCATCAACTACAATGTGACATTAGTCTCCACCAACGCGACTGCAATCATGCCTACGTGGTTTCGTTGTGATGCATGCTTTCCGTTTGAAGGACGTGAGCAGAGTGAGGAGAGAGACTACCTCCAAAGCAGAAACAGCCAGGCGTCGTGAAATGCAGTGCAGTATTTGGTTTGGAGTTGTGGCTTTGAAAGACCTATTCCATGCTTCTCTCAAGAGCACGATACTTTCACAGCGCTTCAGAGAGGCAGGTTGTTTCACTTACTCCTCTTTATTGATCGCGCTCCAACCATCAACGCGGATAATGATCGCCACCTCCAGAAGCTTAGTCTAGATTCTGTTCGCGGCCGGGACTCGATAATTTTTTGTTGCCTGCGTTGTGTGAACCATTCAAGCTATGGTGATGGTATGCCACCGTGGTGGGCAGTCAAAATAATGTGATCGTGGTGGTTATTAACTTCCATTTTTATTCTCTGTAGCAAAAGCACCCCTTCATTGTGCCTTGTTTGCGAATGACGCGTATGCGTGATTTGTGTGCTGCTGTCACAGCAAGTGGCCTAATATGATAGCGTCTTTCATGGTGCATGGAATTTTCACCCTTTTCTTTGCAAACACGACAAATTGCGTAGCGTAGACGCCATTTGACAATGCACTAACTCTCTCGCTATGTCATCTAAGTCTGTGTACTAAACGCCAGTTAAAACNTGCATGGAATTTTCACTTTTTTCTTTGCAAACACGGCAAATTACGTAGCGTAGACGCCATTTGACAATGCACTAACTCTCTCGCTATGTCATCTAAGTCTGTGTACTAAACGCCAGTTAAAACNTTCTTTGCAAACACGGCAAATTACGTAGCGTAGACGCCATTTGACAATGCACTAACTCTCTCGCTATGTCATCTAAGTCTGTGTACTAAGCGCCAGTTGAAACCGTCAATTAAATGGGCTTTGTGGGCCAGTGGAGAGGCAACGCCAACCGCATGTCACCCTATCCACACTTTGGTTTTTATGTCAAACTTCAGCATTTTTAATGTGTGTTCACACTGCGNCTTTGGTTTTTATATCCAACTTCAGCATTTTTAAAGCGTGTTCACACTGCGTCTCTTCGCCTTGGGCAATCGAGCGCGCCGAGGCCCTTTGAAATAAATTTTGAGATGGCATAGGCTTTGAAATCACACTCCACTCAGTCTAGTAGAGCTGCTGTAGTTAAAATGATCTTGCGTGTCAAAATTCACTTTCTAGGCCCTCTGGCTCTAAATGTAGTGAATAAGGCCAAAAAAACTAATGGCATAAGCCCATTCCATTTGCCTCACCAATTTCATCACATTTTCAGCAATCATTGCATACGACTTTTCTTGGATAGCCTTGAATGGGCGAATTGGCCTAGTTTTCCATCACTAAAAAACGTGAAATGTGCGCCTAACTGCCTGTCTTCATGAACCATAATGTGGCATCCGTCTCTATCAACGAGACTGCAATCATGCCTACGTGGTTTCGTTGTGATGCATGCTTTTCGTTTGAAGGGCGTGAGCAGAGTGAGGAGAGATGTTACGTGCAAAGCAGATTCAGCCGGGGTCGTGAAATGCAGTACAATATTTGGTTTGGAGTTGTGGCTTTGAAAGACCTATTCCATGCTTCTCTCAAGAGCACGATACTTTCACAGCGCTTCAGAGAGGCAGGTTGCTTCACATATTCCTCTTTAGTGATCGCGCTCCAATCATTAACGCGGATAATGATCGCCACCTCTAGAAGCTTGGTCTAGATTCTGTTCGCGGCCGGGACACGATGAATGTTTTGTTGCCTGCGTTGTGTGAACCATTCAAGCCATGGTGATGGTATGCCACCGTGGTGGGCAGTCAAGATAATGTGATCGTGGTGGTTATTAACTTCCATTTTTATTCTCTGTAGCAAAAGCACCCCTTCATTGTGCCTTGTTTGCGAATGACGCGTATGCGTGATTTGTGTGCTGCTGTCACAGCAAGTGGCCTAATATGATAGCGTCTTTCATGGTGCATGGAATTTTCACCCTTTTCTTTGCAAACACGACAAATTACGTAGCGTAGACGCCATTTGACAATGCACTAACTCTCTCGCTATGTCATCTAAGTCTGTGTACTAAACGCCAGTTAAAACCGTCAATTAAATGGGCTTCGTGGCCCAGTAGAGAGGCAACGCCAACCGCATTTCACCCTATCCACACTTAGGTTTTTATATTCAACATCAGCGTTTTTAATGCGTGTTCACACTGCGTTTCTTCGCTTTGAGCAATCGAGCACGCCGAGGTCCTTTGAAATGAATTTCGAGATGGCATAGGCTTTGAAATCACCCAATGCAGCATTTGCATTGAAATCATCCCCCTGCACTTTTCATTCCCTTTATGGGCCTTGACTCATCATCACGGCAGCTTTTACCTGACCCTACCTCATTCCACCTTGATCATATTTGAGGTCCTTCTCAAAGCTCTCTGACAATGGGGAGCATACTGAAACAGATCGTTGCTTGAGCAATGACCATCTCGAACAATCTTTTGAACCAGCTCATTCTTGATGTAACAAGGTGCTGACAGGTGTGTAAACAACTGTTATTAATTGCTTTTACAACCACAGAAGTGCATCACATTACTCTGAGAGAATTCACAAATTAGTCAACATGGTTGCAGTGAGGATGTAATGTTGTCATAATTTTAGACGCGATTGCGTCCTTAGAAACAATATTTTGGTAAATTTGTCACGACAGCTGACAAAGCTTGTGCACCTATGTAACTACAGCTGGATTTTGGTAAAGTCACATTCAGTTCAAATCAGTTGAGTTCTACACACATGACTTTTACAGCCACAATTGTGGAGGCGGAATATGGTTGTTTTCCTTGTCATCAATGTGATGCTGCCAAGGCACCAACTCACTTCTTTCTTGCACATCATTGTAGGCATTTACCACCAGAGCCTCCGGCCTTTGCTCTAAATGCCCCCAGAAAGTGAGGTAAAAGCTTACACACTGCTACGATGTTGTAGGAGCCTATGGACCTGCTCCACTTAATCTAGTAAGACTTATCACTGCTGAAATGACCTCGCGTCCCGAAATCCACTTCCTCAACTTCCCGACGCCCTCTGCAGTGAGTAAAACCTGACAAACAATTAATGGCATAAGCCCATTCCATTTGCCTCGCCAACTTTATCACATTCTACGGCAATCATTGCATGCGAATTTTCTTGCACAGCCTTGAGTGGGCAAATAGGCCTGATTTGTCTTTATTGAATAACCAGAATTATGTCTGGATGTCTGCCACCATCAACCACAACATAACACCAGTCTCTATCAATGGGACTGCAATCATGCCTACGTGGTTTCGTTGTGGTGCATGCCTCTGGTTTGAATGACGTAAATGGAGTGAGGAGAGAGGCTACCTCTAAAGCAGATGCAGCTATGTGTCGTGAAATGCAGTGCATTGTTTTGTTTGGAGTTGTGGTTTTGAAAGACCCATTCCATGCTTCTCTAAACGGCACAAATCTTTTACAGCACTTCAGGCAGGCAGGGCGTCTCACTCATTCCTCTTTAGCGATTGTGCTCCAATCATAAACGTGGTTGATGATTGCCAACTCCAGAAGCTTAGTCTAGCTCCTGTTTGCTGTTATGTTGCATATGTTGTGTGAAACATCCAAGTCATGGCAATGGATAAGTCACCGTGGCAGGCAGCCAAGCTAATGTGGCTGAAGGGCCTACCAACTTCCGGTTTTATTCTCTGCGTGCCAATCGCTCACGCGTTCGACTTCAACCTTTAACTCATTTGGCAGCATTGAGATGTGGCTGAGTACGAACAGGTGGCTAAATGCGTTCATTGGAGCAGTACCAGCAAAAAAAGAAAGAAAGAACAAATCAACAATACCATTTGCGCTGCACTGCTCAATTGTGATTGCTAGTGCCCAAGTTACATGCATCCCGGATTAAAAATTTATGGTTTACACTTTGGGGGAGCCCACGTTCATTGATGCTTTCAAACGTGACCCCGAAAGTTCCAACGAACTTCGAAGCTATCGCTCACGCGTTCGACTTCAACCTTTAACTTATTTGGCAGCATTGAGATGCGGCTGAGTACGAACAGATGGCTAAATGCGTTCATTGGAGCAGTACTAGCGAAAAAGAAAGAACAAATTAACAATACCATTTGCGCTGCACTGCTCAATTGTGATTGCTAGTGCCCAAGTTACCTGCATCCCGGATTAAAAATTTATGGTTTACAATTTGGGGGGCCCACGTTCGTTGATGCTTTCAAGCGCGATCCTTAAAATTCCAGCAAACTCCGAAGCTTTGACCGTTGCTATTTTAACCCCTGTTCCGACATCGTAACGCCTAGCGGCTTTACGTAATTCAGCGAGGGGGTCATGCATGGCACGTGTTGGAGACATGACAATCAGGGGCAGGGGTGTCCCTCCATTCTGTTCGTGGTCGTTTAGCTGCCATTTCAACTGGCCTTTGGCCACGTCGTGCTTCGCTCCTTATCTCAATGCACATATATTTGTGCCATTGCTAAAAAGTCGAAACACGGTATAGCATCCTGCACATGTCTTAACGGGCAAGAAAAGTAAAAATGGAAGATACGAATTAGGTGGTGTCAAATTGTGTGGCAGTTAATGTTTGTGGTGTAGATGGATCTATGCGAATATATGAATGGGTCGGTGAAGGATCTGTGCTATCCCCGGTGGCATTATAAGTCATGCGGGATTGGAAGCATCTTTACTGTACACGTGGAGAAGGAATAGAAGGCTTACTGCAGCGATGATTTAAATGTGGTGCCAGAAGGGTCGGATTGACGTCACAAAGAAAGGCACATTCTTTGCAATGAATAAAGCGAATTTCTCACTATGAATTTGCTTGGTGCAACCTAACTAGGGCTGCATCCACTCCAATGCCTAAGTTTTTTCCATGGGTGACTTGCTCTCCTTCAATTTCAAATGAAAATTGTTTATTAAAGGCTTCGTAATTAATCGGAGGGAGGGTTTACCAGGAGGTTTGCAGGAAAATTACGGAAATGGGCCTATAGATACGTTTATGAAACAAGATGACAAGAAAGAAGCACAATTTGGCGGGGCAAGCCATGTACCATCAGATAGAGATAAATATAAGATCCTCTGAAACATAAATAAACTACACTTGGACATGCTGCATTAATGTACTGGAGGCCATGCTCTAATTGTGAGGGCAACTATGAATAGGACTAGAATTAAAGTATACCACGTAGGTGGGATCATACTCTACGGACGAAAATTTGCCAAGAAGACAGAACTCGTTTAGCTTGGTTGGAAAAATGGAACCACGAGCATCTCACGAGTCTGCCCGCATAAGATTCAAACACGGTACTCTCCAGTAATCCTAAGGAAGCTTTTTAAGCTGGCAATAAAGACCATTTCCAATGACGTGAATCTTTGCTCTTTCAAATTTAAAAGTTTGGCAACTCTCCGATAGTTGATTGCATCAGACGAAGGCAGCACCACAAATACACCGGTTTCACTTGGACTTTTGCTTGTCTTATTGCTCAATTCAATGATTTTTGACAGTGCTTGTAAGGTCGATTTACTAGCTAGAGGTAGCTCGATTCGCTAACAAACTCAAGAATTTAGCCACTGTTGGCTACCTGCTGTGATTACCTTCATCATTTCTTTTATCAGATCATGTTATTAAACATTTGATGATCCGCAGGATTTTGAATGAGTTAAATGAGAAAACGATATCTTCGGTAGCCAGCAAAGGCTATAATAAGTGTGCGTTTGCTTACATCAGACACAACCTACGTTAGCACAGATGCAGACAATATCCTGATTGAAAATGCACTGCAAGTTTGATGAGAGAGCATGATTAGCCGAAAGAGCTCTCCGGTTCCTCCTTGTCACAACATGAAATAAAGTTCTGTCCTTTGACACAAGCAGTGGCGGATATCTTGGTGTATACATGCATTGTGCAGACGATGGAACGATAGCCAAACCCACCGTGGACTATTGGGTCAATCGATGCAGTGTCACAGTGCCTACGGAGCGGATCGCATTCACATACATCTCGCCATATTAGAGGGATCAGCAAGGGAGTGTAATGCCTAAATGGAAAAAAGCGGGAACAAGGTAAAATGAGGAAACAGGACTACAAGTGATAACTGCTTACAAGAGGTGCAAACGCTGACATCGTGGTGTGAGTAGAGCGTATCGTTAATGTCGGTCTACCATAAAGAGGCGAAGTCTATCATTCCAATACTTAGGTTGGGAGGGTTCAGGAAGAATCTGCTACGAAAATCCGCGATAATAGAAGCGGCAGTCTAAATGGCTCAAAACAGTCAATAAAAACAGGCACCAATATCAATGTAAAATAGGACGAGTAACAAGAGGGGTGAAATAAGGGAGCAGACATTGAGGTCAACCAATGAGAAGACAGATTCGGAGATAGCAAAATAAAGAGTCGCCGAATAGGATTGGTGGAAAAAAAGTATAAAGGCAAAAGCAGAATGCAAGGAGGTTTATATCGGAGGCGAATGGGTATGCAATGCGTGAGCGAGTGTGGCGCTGCCCGACATCGCTGATAGACACTGCTCAGTGCTGTTGGCAACTCGCCACACTCTCTAACGCCGCACTCCTCTCTCCCTTCCTTCTGCCTTCTTTATGCCTCCCTATCCCCACCCTTCATTCATTCAACCCACCACTTTGCACTCTCTACCTCCCCTTCCTATACTTTTCCATCCATTCACTCACCCACGCACTCTCGGTGCTCACTATGCGTCCACTTCTCTGAGTGCCTCTTAAACTCGCGGCATCTCCCTCCACTGCCACGTTGTTACAACCGTGGAGCACCAACAATCCCTCCACCACCCCCTCTTTCTACACCTCCTAGTGATGCTACTACTACAACTGCTGCGGTCGCACACAGTGCGCGCAGAGCCATCTTCCACAGCTGCAGACGAGATCACTACACAGTGTTTGTGAAGTGAGTGAGCGAGTGTGGCGCGGCACAACATCACTGATAGATATTGCTCAGTGCTGTTGCCAACGCGCCACCCTCCCTCACGCCGCACTCCTCACTCTTCTCCTTCTATTTCTTTGTGCTGCTGTTTTATTACTACTGGTAATGTTGCTCACTCCGCATACGGTGTTCGCCACTCCATCCTTTGCATTTTGTTACGGTTCCTCATTATCGCATTATTCTCAGTGGCCACATATTTTTGTCCTGTGTTTTGCCCTCTACGTCTACATATAGACTATTCGCTCAACACACTCTTCCTTTTTCATTCTTTTTTGCAATTCTTTGGCCGTCTTATTTTGCACCTCTACTTCTATTTCTTACCTGATTATGCACCAACGCCTTTAGACTCTATTTCTATCAGTTCTTCTCAAACCTTGTTTTGATATATATTACCAATTTCTTAATACTTGCATTCTATACTTTATAAATTCTGCAATTTTGTATAACAGATGCAAAAACTTACGTCTAGAAAAGGCTGACGGACTTATTACCTCCAACTATCATGCGCTTTGATGCGTTGTGCCTAAAATGTTGGATAAATGCTGAGAGTGGGTGGTATATCTGCTATGAAAGGGTCTTCAACACTACATTTGACGATTTAAAGCTTGGGCTCAGCTTGCGCTTTGGTGTCCCAGTATTGAACATGGACTATTGTAATGCGATGGACATACGTGTCCTAAACACCACCTAAGAAAATGTCACGCGTGTAAACCTCAAATCATTTAATCGGTTCCATGCAGATGTACCACCATTACCAAAATTCATCTGCATCCCCCTTGTACATGGCATTTCCGAAATCCAACCGTGGTTGCATACATGCAGGTGCTGGATTTGTTGGCGTGATAAATCCACCTAAATATTGTGTACCAAATTGTTTCGAATGACGCAATCTCGTTTAGCATTCTGACACCATTGCACTCTCTTGTGGTCCACCGTTCTGCACACTCAGTGGCTCATTCACGGCTGTGAAAATCTCAATGCAGCCTTCAGAACCTTCCTGCCAAATCCGCTGTGCAAACGCCTTTGCCTTTGGGAGGCAATATTGTTGCGTTGATATTTCACCACGCAGCGGCTCCAATATTGGCTCTCAACCCTTCTAACCGCCATCCAAGTAAATGTCGCGCGTGAAAACCTCAAATCATTTAATCGGTTCCATGCAGGTGTGCCACCATTACCAAAATTCATCTGCATCCCCCTTGTACATGGCATTTCCGAAATCCAACCGTGGTTGCATACATGCAGGTGCTGGATTTGTTGGCGTGATAAATCCACCTAAATATTGTGTACCAAATTGTTTCGAATGACGCAATCTCGTTTAGCATTCTGACACCATTGCACTCTCTTGCGGNTTGCGTTGATATTTCACCACGCAGCGGCTCCAATATTGGCTCTCAACCCAGTTAATTACATTGGCTCTCAATCCAGTTAATTCCAGTTGTACTCATGATCCCTATACCACGGCACACTTTTTAATGGACTTATTTACTTCAGAGTCAACTATGGTGCTTGAACTGCAGTAATCTAGGCTGTAGAGCTCACGCGCATGCCAACCATGCACATT
>LWMK02000704.1:10769-23104 GCA_001693075.2 Taenia saginata
ATCCATCCATCCATCCATCCATCCACCCCTCCGATTCACCGTTCAAACACTCAAGTCACAAACCACATCTGCATGCAAGTTGAATTGGAAACGAAATGAAAAAGTTGTTTGAAGATGAGTAAGGGTAGGCAGTGTTGTGAAAGCATAGGGGTCAGTGGCTGAGCGTATGGAAAGCCAACGTGGACTCGTGGGCGTGCGTGGGTTCAGTGGAGGTGTGTGTGCACAAGCCATGTGATGTGTGCACGCTGCATGATGAAATAGCAATCGATGTTTAGCATGCAAGTCTGCCCCTTACCACAGTGCCCAGAGGTCATGCAGTCGGCACCCATCCCATCCACTCACAATTCCACTCATCAAACAACCACCTCATTCCTTGCTGACTCCAACCATCTACTTCTGCATTCCTCCTTCTACCATCCTAGCTACTCTTCCAGCATTCCAGCATTTGCGGACGAATGGGCCATGAACGGTGGTGGGAGAAGATTTCTGTGGACAATGAAATATTGGAAGGTAAGTACTGGTGAATGAATTGCATGTAGTGCAATTTGGCGAGAAAAAGGGGAAGGAACAGCACAATAGAATTTTCTGTGATGAGGGGTGCAACTGGAAAGCAGATGGAGTGAGGGGTGGAGGTGTGGAAATAGGATAAATGCTACGTTGAATGGGACGGTGGATGGATGCAGAACGCAGAAGAGGCAGGGAGGGGCTGAGATGAAGTTCCCAAAAATGGCCTAACTCCACCTCGCCCATACATCGCGAAGATCACATTTGCTCCACTAGCAATTTTAGCCTTAAGAGAACATCTCCCTCCTCCTCCTCCCTCCTCCCTCCTCCCTCCTCCTCCTCCTCCTCCTTCCCACACACCTCATCTTACCCATTCCGCAAGCAGTGACCTTCTTCCCTATCCCACCACTTCATCGCAGTGTGTGCGCTTTGATTGAATTAGTCGATAGCAGTAGCGACCACCACAAAGGACGAGTTGGTGAGCGATCCGTCGAATTGGGACGAGAAAGATGCCAAAACGGTTGTCTTTGTCACTCACCTCCTCTGAGTAAGGATGGCGGCAATATGCAGTGTGCATGCACGCAACAGATGACAAAATGGTGGGGAGAGCGGATGATGCTAATTTGGTACGCTTGCGGTGATTCGACCGGCCCTAACACTAGGACGACTGCTAGTCAACCCGCCATTGACAATGAGCAATGGGGGTTTGGGAGGGTGGGTCAAGTGATATGTCCAGAAGAATATTCATCTCGAAAATTGCACCACAACGCGCCTTTAAGTAATCGCATACCGCATAGGTAGTCGGTTCTCTCCGCAGAGAAGAACTTAGGAGCACAAATTCATCCCCACCACGATTTGGTCTCTAGCAAGATCGGTCCTCCATTTGGCGACGTGATGTAGGTGGCCTGTGAGGCTCATTATCATCGGTTGATTTAGTACGCCTTAGCCTCCCCCTTGTTCAGACCAATAGGGAATGGCTAGTGGTCAATCACTCTACATGTAAACATCGAGGGTGAAAATTCTCCTCTCGTCATCCTTCAATTCACTCATTCACTTCCTTAATGATTGCCAAAAATGATTAACAAGAGGCGTGCNTCTAGCAAGATCGGTCCTCCATTTGGCGACGTGATGTAGGTGGCCTGTGAGGCTCATTATCAAGATGTAGGTGGCCTGTGAGGCTCATTATCATCGGTTGATTTAGTACGCCTTAGCCTCCCCCTTGTTCAGACCAATAGGGAATGGCTAGTGGTCAATCACTCTACATGTAAACATCGAGGGTGAAAATTCTCCTCTCGTCATCCTTCAATTCACTCATTCACTTCCTTAATGATTGCCAAAAATGATTAACAAGAGGCGTGCTACTGGAGCCACTAAGTAGCCACTACATGACGAGTTCTGATTTCCTGTGTGCATTGTGCTTATGTGCCTCATGTGGATTCCTCTTTCACTGTGCTATTAGCCAGTAGTAGCTGCCAAAGGCATTGACACTATATGTCCAACTTCTATCATCTGTTGATTGAGATTATTTGGGGTGAAGTAATGTGTTCATTCTAAGAGTTTAATGAATGGGTGCTTGTGTGAGGGGGCTTGCATGTATTCGAGTTGCAAAGACGGGATATCAAGGGGATAGAAAATGCAATGTGGACGTCTTTATTGTGAGCGAAATCGATGAAAGCAACGCAACACTTCTCATCTTCATCCACATACCTCTGAGCAACCCAGACCTACCCTTCAGTCGCACTCAAAATAAACTATCCCAAAGTTCGATGGCTGATAATGAACATCATGAGACGATGTAAAATAGTGCCCAGTAAAGAGACGATGATCATCCAAACCTATTCTACGATGGTGCAGCTGACGACAAGTAAAGGAAATCCCAAGCACAGCAAAAAAGGCCAGGATCCCTAATCAAGCTGGCGAAACAACACTTCGCCTAACAGTGGTGAAGTCGAAGATTTGAATACTGCAGAGTAGGACTCAACACCTCCCAGTGAATGAATCGCACAAATGCTCGATGAGCCACTTTTGATTGTGCCACCCGACAGAATACCAAACCAGTGGCTAAAACGCAATGCCCACCAAATCCCTACCAAGGGAAGCAAAAGACGAGACCTGAGATAGCAGCTGCATAGGCGCTGTGTAATGCATCAGTAACCAAGCTCCGCCTGTCTGACGGAAATGCCCACTGCAGTCTCTCAGCCACTGCATGGTTTGAGCAATAACAACTGAAGGCAACTGCACTGGCTAATACAATTCCCATTCGTCAACCAGAAAACACAGCTACCTCTCATCAATCATACTGTATTAAATAGGAACAATCTTTTTGTGACACACGATTTGATACAACCGGGTGGGTCATCATAAACTGCCAAGTAGCACACATCACAAGTGTGAACGAAGTGACAAACGGTTATGGTAAAGAGCGTGGAAGTCACTTCTTAGCAAGTCAACTTTAAATGAAAAGTGGACCGAAAGTGGGAGAACAAGAAACACTCACACAAATAAAACGGCGAACCCACCGTCCAGTCGAACGAACTCAAAACCAAACTTGAGAAATGGACAAGCACTTTTAGCCTCCCAAGCAGTGGATACACACGTATGTTCTCACACAAGAATTGGCGGGTCAAGGAGGTAAATGCTACTGAGAGAAAAATGCTTGAGCAGGCAACATCTGGTAAGCAGCCACCAACAGAACGGTATAAAAGCCAACCTTCGCTGCAACCTGGGTTCGGACCAAGTGGTTCAAAACCACTTAGAAGACCAATTGCCGTTTGCTTAGGTTCCGCAGTAGCCACCACTTCATGAGAATGTAAACACATTGATAAACGAATAAAGTTAGCACAGCGGAACATTGGAACACATGTACAAAAATAATGTCCAAAATCACCTTCATATCCCAATCACTATCCATGTGCCATGGAAATACACAACGGCCGGTACTTCACGAATGTTCGCTTTAAAATCCCAAACCGACTTGCAGAACCGTGTGCAGACATAAAAACGGCCCGCTTGCATTACGCAGGACCGCAAAAGAAAAGGTACTCGTCTTTGAAGACTCGGCCGTCCCTGTTCAGTAGCTGCAAAATCGGATCAAGCTGGAAAAGAACACCGTGACACGAGAGAGTGAGCCTGTGGGCCAGTTAATAACGCAAACGCGATAAGACCTTGAACAGCAATTCCAGTTTAATTTATGAAGACATATTTTTAAAGTAATATGAATATTTCGAAAGAGTTAATAATAAGCATAATGCAAACTCTAATACAATTACTTTTGAATAATTTTAGGTGACTCATTTCGCAGGCCGTAAAAACTATTCAACATGTGCATAAAGGTTTGTTATTTACGTCATTTAAGACATTCTACAGAAGAATGCTATTGTGATACTTTGTTTGTTCGAACTACCGGACTTAAGGGGAGTCTCGGGACGCTACACTATCGTTTCAAAATTGCTTTTCCAAACTGCTTTTGAAGCTTTTTAACTATGACACTCTATATACATACAGTTTGTCCTATCAAAAGCACACAATAACCTGAGTTTTCACTTATTAACGACACAAACAATTTAGGTTGGTAAATAAGCCGTTTATACTAATGACATTGTAGCGAATCGAGTTTCCTTTGAGGTAAAAGAAGGCATAATACTTGGACAGAATATATATTCTGGAAACAGAGGGCTTGGGGGCTGTTGGCACGGCCCCAAAGGCCGGCCATCCGGCTAGTAAATTATGGCCACCCAAGTGTCCGAAACCGGCAGTTCGAACAAACGAATTATTACACAGCCCCTCTCTTCTTTTAAACGTCGTCCCCGACGCTCCCCTTGGTCAGCCTCTCGTGTCAGCCCTTACAACGTAACCAGTGCTGTGAGAAGCACCCATGAACTAACTGTGCCAGTCTTCGAGATTCGAGCGCATGTGTTCTTCTAGTGCCGTCAAGTCCGCTTAGCACTCGGTGCAGCAAGGACGTAGTTGAGGTGGAGACTGAAAGGGGGCGGCCAAGATTAGAGGTGTTTTGTTCTCAAAGTGGCCAACAACATGCGGTAGATGTCATCGCTACATGCACGAGGAACCTGCATATGCGTAGAGTTTAATGCGTGCATTGGTACGCCGACTGGAATAAAGGAGAGTACTGACATTGAACGTGAAAGCAGTTGTTGCTGTTTCAAGTTATCGTTTGTGAAAACGGATCATCTTTGCACCAGTTCACATCCCAAATTTTAGCTGTCAGTGGCAAGCACTTTCTAACGCCTACAAATATTTGTCACCGCACAAGTTGTAAAATCACATCGACTCCTACTTGACACTGTCCCACACGTAAAATAATGAAGTAATCAAATATGAGTCAGCTGCTGATTCCCTTGTAAAGCGATGAGTGTGCAAGCATTTGACTTCATAACCCTCAAAACCACCTACTCCAGGTGATTTGCACCACCTCGTGTGCATGCACTCTGTTTGTGCAGACAGCTTTTACCAGGGGATCTCATTACTGCCACATATTTTAACAAAACTGAATGAATTCACCAAACTTACGCGGCAAATCTGTTGACGAATACCAGTGTGTAGTCAAAAAGTGCTTGTTACGCAAGCAAGTCCCCTTACCTCTCAACAGGTAGGTAACTGTAGCGAAAATTGCTCTGGCAGTAGCGGCATTAGGTGCAGCGCATAACTTTTCTCACCACAATAAATGCAACGTGGATTAATATTCCTCATACACCTCGAAATCCAATCCGAAAAATGACACGATTAGAGAATAAAATTAGCAGAATTTCAACAAAATGCAACAAAAGTTACATAAAAGCACAAATAAAACGTGCATACAATCCTATGAAAGAACATTTGTTAAAATGCCAAAGAATGAGGTAGGCAAGAACTTAGTTGCAGAGAAGATAACTGGAAAGAAAGACAGAGAAATGCAGAAGGAGGATCAGCTTCAAATCTCGTCCAGGTCGGAGAATGGAAATAGGTACCGCAAACGGCTATGACTGCTGCGGAAAAAGGGGAATCGGAGTTGGGAGAGTCTGAGGGAGAGGATGAGAAAGCGCCGGAGCAACCACATGGGCCAGAGGTCCATGAGAGGAGCTTGACCACAGCCTAGGCTAAAAGGCTGCAGCAAGCACGCTGCCACGGGAGCAATGATGAGCCTCGGATGGAATCGCGACATTCCGAGGGCCGCGTAGCACTCCACTCGCGACAACCAAGCCACCCAGTTGGTGAGCAGAGCCGTAACGGTAAGGAAGCGCAGACAGATGGGTGAGGGATAGACATCGTCTTCCCCTTTGTGCCTGTCACACACACCATCCTGTTGCTCTTCATCGACAGGGATGGGCACGCGGTAGAAGGGCGAGAGAGCATCAAGCGGCGTCATCCAGAGAACACCAGTGAGTCGAGGTCTCGGTAACTCACAGCAGTGCATTAAATTGAGCAGTGATGATAGTGGTGACCGCGCCTGTGCATACACACAAACAGAAAACAGAAAAGTGCCCTCATCACCTGCATGGTCAAAATTGCACTTCATGCGCTCATGCTACTCAAACTTGCATGCTTTCCAATGTGATCGAATCGGCACTTTGCTTGCGTCAGGCACTCAAATGACTTCCAAATTAACCATCAACCATGCACTAGGTTGTCAGTCATTCCATGCAGTTAATTGAGCCAACTTTACTCAGAAAAGCCCAAAGTAACAAACGGACTCTAAGATAGAATTGCCGCTCACCATGGGATCGAGGAGTACGAGATTTGTCATGCCTTGGTTTTTTGTGCAAAAGAGACAGATGTCCAGCATCATTCGACCCGAACTGGCCCGCCATGGCGGAATTCGAATACCCGTCATTGATAGGTCTACATTTTGCTGCGGAGCAAAGCGAATGGGCCACCGAGTCCTGCGAATTGACCACTTCCACACGGAAGGGAGGTGTGCGTTAATAGCCTCCCTCAAAAATTCATATTTGTACATGCAGCGCGTGCAGTCGGTTATCAGTGGGTACGGCACACGAACGTTCCGGTAAGTTGACGATGAGTCAGAAGAATTTGCATTTTCGCTTTCCCCATCAGACTCACTGGCAGTGTGATCTTCTCTCGAAGACATAACCTCACTTTCCGAAATCAAGCTGTCCACACGATCGGATAATCCGCTTTGCGCATCTGGTTCAGGCATTCTGATGTCAGGTAATTCATTGGGTACTGCGACGGCTTCTTTGTTGCCTGAAGAACTGGTGTCAAAGAGACGTCCAATGCATTGGCTTTCACTGTCGTCATCAAGGTCTTCGTCCAAAAAGCATGTGACGTCCCCTCTTCGTCGGTTGATTTCGAAAAATAAACCACCCAGCAAGGCATTAATACCTTGGCCATCCAGAGCTGACCAAGGGCAAAAGTCAGCAGTCAATGTCCGCCTCACCGATTTTTTGACTTCAAACATAGTGCCAAGGTTGAGAGAAGAATCGTAGCTAGTGGAGGATTGGAGAGAACTTTCGGACCACTCGCCAAATGCGTACCATGGACAGATGCTGGATGTTTGTCTTGATTCTGGATGAAACTGATGTTCACGCAAGACATCGCCAATGAAGAGGGTATTGTAATGCTCACCTAATTCACCTCGATGTTCATCGGTACCCAAAAATTCAATATAGTAGAAAACAGTATGGGTGTGTGTATTCTTGTCATCGCCAGGATGCCATGTAAGAACCCGATGTGATTCAACTTCGAATGGTGTCCATTCCCGTCCATAAGGACCCCAAGAATTACTGTCCTCCTCTGGATCAAACAAATGGCCCATCTTCGCCAAGGATGGCACCGTATCCGATGTTGTATCAGAAGGTGCATAAACAGTATCACCGGTGGAAGCCTAAAGCAGTACGGTAATAATTTCTACAAATGCCAATGATTCAGTTTGGTGAATTTTATTGAAACACTCGGGATCCCAACGAACCTTATGTTCAGCGGCCGCAGTATCGGTGCAAGCGCCAACCACTTCATCACCTTCCTGACCAACTTCATCTCTCATTCCAACCGCGTCCTCTGCCTCTCCCATACCCTCTTCTTCAGTGGGCAGACAGCCATTGTCGCTAGCCCACTTGAACCACGCGGTATTAGGTGGGAAGCGATATCCTTTGATCGGCACACCAGCGAGCACACGCGCCGTCATCGTGGACAACTGTGCGGTATCACTGAGTCTGCCAAAAGAATTGTTTGGAGAGTCAAAGGCAGGGTGGTCGACGAGGTAGAGCACTCCCTTCACCACATCCAGCAGATTGTAGCAGCTGCGGATCAGGCAAGTCCAAAAGGAAAATAGGACTCAAGATAGGCTAACAAGGCCATCTCTTTGACCTGCGATAGTGGTTGTTAATGTATTTCAAGGCTTCACACTCGCGTCCTCAATTTTCTTCTATTCATTTGTAATTTTCATTTGCAAGTTACGAACTTTCTACATTAAGGGTGTTGATAACTGCGCTAAACTGTAAAATACTTGCATTTAGGGCTAGACGATATTGCTTACCTTCGCCAGTTGTTGAGAAGGCTTAAACATATTGAACCATCAGTTGGGTCTATATTTGGATGAAATATGGATGAGTCGAATGATACAGAAGGACTTCCCTTTGGGTGGGTGGAACAACACTTGATCTAA
The DNA here is from genome assembly GCA_001693075.2 of Taenia saginata. Taxonomy (NCBI): domain Eukaryota; kingdom Metazoa; phylum Platyhelminthes; class Cestoda; order Cyclophyllidea; family Taeniidae; genus Taenia; species Taenia saginata. The sequence continues at coordinate 18,892 of LWMK02000704.1, forward strand.
AATTAAGCAGGCTTTACTTAGACGCATTCAGTGTAACGAAAGCTGCGTGATCCCGAATTGTCTTCAGTGCTTTGTGAGGTGACGTCAATGTGTGGTTTGATTGAAGTTCTGCAAGCACCCTAGTGAGTCGGCTAGTGTTTTCAACAAACTACTGCCAAATTAATGTAATCAACTTCATTCAGATGCAGCAGAGGTTCATCATTATGATTATTGCAGCTCCTTTGTGCCTCCAGGTAGCATTCATGCCATAAGCGACAAAATTTTTTGCTGGAATTTCAGAAAAGTAAGAATGCGATAAAGTGTCGAAGAAACTTACAGTTAACAGGAATTCTGCATGTGCGTTAAGTCCAGACTTGGGGCGCAGACAAACCTTGTCCGTCAGCTCGTCTGCTCCGACGATGGATGCCTGGCCATCAGTGGAGGCGTCGATTGTCCTATACAGCTTCTGTACGTCCTTAAGGAATGTGCGCTGGGTTGCGGGGCAACTCATCTAGACGCAGAGAGGAATACGAGGTCAAAGAAACAAGACAGTTTCACTGGACTAAGATTGTTCAAGGCTCTGCACTACATTTAGTAAACCACTTTTGGCTGGTTGGTCTCTTCCCTGTCTGATGTCACCACTGCGACGTGGCATAAATGCAACCTCAGTTCTTTGACATTCAAATAACACTCAGTAACGGTGAGGGAGTTGGACAGTTTGACGTGAATGCTTCACTCTGATGAAGTCGGAAGTAAACTGCTTTTGTATGTCAAGATGACCCAATTCGATGGATGTGTTAAACTAGGTGATTTGAAGAGGTGGCTCATTTGCGCGGTGGAGGCTTTGTCGAAGAATGATCTGCACAAATCGCCAAATTAGTTCCATAAAAATCTTTAAATTGGGGCTGGATTGTCACATTGCTAACATGATTTGGTGAGGTTCAGTTCTGTAGAGAAAGCCACAGTTCAAAAGGAAGTTTACCTTTGCAATGCAATCATCCACACATCAGCCTGCTTCATGAAGTGCCTGTCATGGCAGGTTAAGTAGCCATTCCATTATTAGTGTCCACCCTCGCGCTGACTGTGAACAATGCATACTTCCGGTAATTAAGCCTACACACTCACTCCTGCGGCTTTGTTAGATGTGATCCTGCGACTTCAAACACGTGCTTATATAGTCATTAGCCCCTTTCTACAATTTTTCAACCACACGTAATCAACAGAATTACAAGTTTTGAGCTGAAATGAGCAACACTATGTAGCATGTAAAATTGGTAAATGTGGTTAACGGAGTTGGGAGTGCTCCATTGTCGTGCATGCTTAGTTTTGTACGGCGGGACAAATAAAGCACAAAGCCTTTTTGAACACAAAAGCTGCGCAGTAACTATTCATGTGATTGCGCCTGTAACAAGAATCAGACGAATAAATGGCTGTGCATCACAGCGCTATAAGTGATTTGACCAAACTATCATAGGCGGTAGTTTACGGACCCGAAATTCAATCATTATATCATAGGAAAGTTTGCCAAACTTCTTACTTTTACCAGTGCTTGTATAGGATCCTGATTGCGAACCGTGTGAATTCGATATGATTTCAGCGCACCTGCATTAGAGGGAAACAGGAGGAATGCAATGTGATAGAGGCTAAAGAAAAGTGCCATTCGGCTTAGATTGCTCAAATTAAGTAAAGACTTACAGTTTCCTTGTTAGTCGCGCAATTAAGCTGCGGGGCATGTGCGACATTATATAAATGCATTCAGCGATGTGATTCCAAGGTCACGACACGCCAATCAGCACGCTGCGCCACCTTAAGTTGTCAGATTATGCAATTCATCGCTCGCCACCATTTTGCAGTCAAGGACACTATCGCGGAGGATTTATCTTAACGCAGGCTTGTCCTTTCCTAAATTTAATTTCCACAAGGCTCACGATGAAGCATCGCTGCTGGGCATGATTTGACAACCCTAAGTATTTTCCCCGCACTACTCAACCATGATTCGTTCCATTTCTCTGGATCAGCCTTTGCTTCATTACCATAACCACGTTAGTGCAGGCTGTTACCAGTTCTTCTGGCCGAGTTTATCTTCAAAAGGGCAAGTAATCTGGAAGACATATTTTAGCGAGCTTTCAAAACTAACGCTTTGCTCTGTTTTGCGGGATGATTCACACCATTGCCTATCCCACCGGTACAACACCTTGATTCGCGCTAGATTCGCCCCAATTTGATGCCCCTTTTGGCATGCTGAGGTGTTCTATGCTGCTACTAGCCGAGCCAGACAGAAAAAAAGCATAAAGGGAGGTCCGATAGGAGCAAAGGGTATCTGCATTGTGGGCCCTACGATTTTGTTTCTGAGTTTACCTCCCACAGATGGCGCACATGCGGAGTCCTGGCTTTGAACGCCACGTTGACTGAGGGTCAAGACGCGTGTGGGCTCGAGTTGCGCCACCTACCCTTCTTGACAGATGCATGAACCAGTAGTGGTAGTGACTAAAACCAAAATGGGATCCACACGTGTTAGTGATAGATACTTTGAGCTCCTCTACCGCTGCTACAGCACACACATCGTTAATTCTACCTGTCACTGATGCCGATGCAGTGGCGACAATTTGTTGTGAATTTATTGTTTTTCTCCATGCAGAAAGCTGATATTAACAACCATACTAATTATTTTTCAAAACCTTTCTATCTAGAGCATGAAGTTAATACGATGTACCGACCTTTAAGAGGGGAGGGTCAGCATGGAGCTGACCCGGGTTGGCAATTTCCGACCGTAACTGACGTGCATTCTCATGCCACTGAATTCACACGCATTTCATCCCTCCTTCCATGCGACACCATTCGGTAGTTAAACTTCAAACAATCGAGTAGTCGCCCACAGGCAAACTTTTATTTGCATAGCATTGCGCAAGTGTGAAATGGGTAAGACATAGCACCGTCAAGATTATTACTAATTCTAAAAATACGTTGCTTAAATTTGAGGCAACTAAACATAACCTTGCGGCAGCAAATTAAGTGGTTGAGTAATAATTGTGGATACTCCCACACAAGAGCCACATGCCAACAGGAAACAGGAGACGAATGACCTACTTAATTATCCACATTGACTAAAGCGAGGAATCCTTAGTAGAAATATTTTACTTTGCAAAGCTTGCCTTCCTTCGTAACACGCTACGGGGCGTTTTATAATGATCTCTTGCAACACTAGTACCTCTTAGCCATTCCGCTATTCTTGTGGCATAACCTTCACAGAAAATAAGTGCGTCAGCTTCAACGAAACCACTTTTCGCTTAAATGTTTTCCAAGAGGTGGTCGTTGAAAAAGTTAGTTGATAAACGCTTCAGGCTGCAATTCTATCCTGCAATAAAACTCTAACGACCCATTTTCTCAAACATGCTGACAAAACGCTTTTATCTTAACATGATTAAAATGGCATGTCCTTACTACACATAACTACTAGGGAACAAGCTGTGACTGCTAAAAATAAGCCTACCAAGGCGTTTGTCTCCCCATGTGCACAATCGGTGAATAACTTTATGTGACAGTATCATGGTTTCTGTTTTAAGTGGGGCTCTGTTTCTCATTTGCTACATGTGTTACAATAAGCCAGTTGTGATTTCGTGGCATGTATCCATTAAAATTTAAGCTAGCATATTTCTCCCTGATTAAGCTCACTTGTAGTCGAGAGATGAGTTTGGCTATGCATCGGAGCCTAGACAAAACTCTGGCAACTGTGTGATAGTTTTGTCTGGACGAAGGGGTGGTAGCGCCATGCAGTGCTGCTTCTTACTTTCTGACTCCCTACGCAGTCAACCTGTTTGCGCAGATCTCTGACCACCATCCATGCTGTCAGTCTCACTGGTGTTGCTGGGTGTCCACATACTGATGTTGCTGGGTGTCCACATACTGATAGATGTTACTTATTGGCAGGTCTTTTTTGTGCTCATGGATATGCTGCATATTAGCCTGAAGCTTGCAAGACTGGGTAGGAGCCACTTAGAAGTGGACCTGATGGGGAATATGGGGCTCGCCCAACTTTGGAATACAGCTAAAACAGCCTCTGAACAAGAATGTTGAATTCGGCAGACTGTTTTGTTGAATGCACCGCGGCATCACACCATCCTCCCACGCGTCCCTAATGCAAGTTTACAAATGCGGTTAAGGCGTTGGCCCTCTTTCTGTGGAGTCTCCTAACTGCAATGAACAGGAGAACTCTGGTTCCAAAATAAACACTTAG